>CM046380.1:17987968-18090803 GCA_025413485.1 Ficus microcarpa | reverse complement strand
TTCTGGTGTAGTCTAGCTTAGACTAATACATTTTTAGACTCTTCCCTTAGATGCGAACACGTGTACATGTTGATAGTCATCGGAATATGGTTGCATTTAGTATAAAAATGGAAACTAATAGCTCTCTACTCAGGTAGCGAACTCAACATTACTTAATTTATCTCTTCTTCTTCCTAGTATATATTTCAGTGTCTCAAATTTCTTAAGTATCTAAAATATTTTCACCAAATGTATCCCAAGGCCAAGGGTAACTTTTTATACGATTTGGCCAACATATCAGATATTACTAATATTCACTCTCATATGACAATTTTAAATCATATTATTTTGACTTGTGGAAACTGTTTTTGCATACCTTCAAGTCTTACGTGCATTACCTTTGTTTTGTTTTTAATCGAACTCGAAGTTAGCAAAATTTACTTCAACTCCAGCATTAAAGTTTCATAACATGAATTACCTAATGTGTACCAAAAATAATGCAATGACCGGACTAGCCAGAGAAAATAAAAGATTAGAAATATAAAGTAATTACCTGTTCATGACAGAACTTTCCGAGGGCTGGAAGTTTAGAAAGCGTGAGAGATTCTAGTTGAGGCAATAAAATCTTATTCCCCGACCTTCCTTCCTCTCCCAATTTCTTTGTGATTACAATATCTTCCATGAGTTTACAATCAGATACTTCTATGTTCTTGAGTTTTACAAACCTTTCAGCCACAGCCAAAGAGAAGAGATACTTCAAGCTCTTGCAGTTTCGTACAGATAAGCTCGTTAAGTTGACCATGTAACAAGTTGTTTGAAGCTGCCATACACTTTCAACAGCATTCAATCCGTCCAAATACAATGTCTCCAAGCCGGGAAACTCTAGCTGTAAAAGATAATTCTTGATGTGTGTATACACAACTGACTTGAAAAAGCTTTACTAATTAGATAATTAATCTTCCATATATTATACTTAATTACAATATATATTAGATATGCAGATTCTCTCAATTCTATAGCTGAGATTAAATTTAAACAATAAAGAAGTTTAAATTTTCTAAAGTAATAGACTACATACCGGGCACCATAACTCTGAATAACATTTATTCTGTCTAGTTTATTTCGTGTTTTCTTTGAACTAAGTTACTATCCTTTTGATTTTATCTAACTAAATTTGTAAAATCTCGATGTGTTGGGAGCTTTAGTAGATAATTTTGGGATATGCATAAGGTCCCTAATATAAGTCCTTCCCTTTTTTGTTGAGGAAAAAAAAAGAAATTAATTAGTAAAAATCAAATTTCAAGAGGAAGCACGTGCACAAAATCGTGAAAAGCAATTTTAACCATCTTAATTTAATTTCTGAAAATTTTTCTTACTGTTATTTCAATTTACCAAATGGAACTTTTTTTTTTTATAATTAATTTAGAATTCGTGATATTAAGCCCTATGGGCACCGAGCCACCGACTTTATGGAATTGAAATAATACCCCACAGGTTTTGATAACTTAAGACCTAAGGGCTAAGACTCCATGCCTCCTCTGCTTCTGCTGAGTTACTCTAAAGTGATGTTGGTACTTTATTTTTCCTTTTTACTTAAGAAATTAAGAATTTTTGTTAATAAACAAAAGTATTTTAATCCTCTTAGGTGGAATGCCTATGTTTGGATACAGTGATGTAAGACCTTTTCAGCCAATAATACACACACACACACATATATACTTAAATATGCAAATCTTCATGTCATGAGTTTCAAAAGCTTTTTGCTTTTAAATAATAGCAAAATAAAAGGAAGGAATTAAAGACAAAGTGACAGTTTTCAAAAATGAAGAATTTAGAACAAAAATGTTACCATTTCATTGAAGAGGGATTCTTTGGCACCAATTTCCATTTTTTCAGGTACAGCTCTGCCAACTATTATCTCTGTAGATGTGGAATTGGTCTCTAACATCTTGAGTTCATCAGGACGTTTGCAAAACCTTTTGAGGTTTGGAAGATCATCAAGCCTGAGAGACTTGAGTTGAGGAAACGAAATCTTTTCCAAACTCCTGTCGTCATGTCCTTGTAAGTCCGTTCTGGCTAGTACCCCTTCCAAGACGCTGCAGCTAGTTACATCTAGCTCCTTAAGCTTTATGAGACAGCATTTAGCCATACCAAATGATGACACGTACATTAAGTTGTTGCAGTCACTAACATCCAAGCTACTTAAATTTGGAATGTAAGAAGTTGATGGAAGCTGGTCGGCCCATAACATTTTGACACCCAATTTATTCAAAGTTAAATTTTCCAGGCTGGGAAGCTCAACCTACAAAGAGTCGAGGGCAATTCAAATTAGATACTGGCTTTAAAAAAAAGCAAAAAAACAAAAAAGTAGTATCTCCACACTCTGCCAAAGTATATCATATATTTCTCTTCTTTTGTATTCGTTTTTTCGTTTTTTCGTTTTTTCGTTTTTCGTTTTCTTTTTTTGGGCTAAAGATGTACAGTACTAACTTTCCCATATATCATGGATATAAAACCTATAAATAACGTGAAATACAAAGTTATTGAAAAAAAAAATGTTTATTTAATTAAAGATCAAAATCATACATTCAAACATTAATTAATTAACATGACTTAAAACTTGACAGTTAACTGCAAAAATGGAGTAACAGAAAATTGTAATGTAAAAAACTTAACTACCACGTTTGTTTGAACCCATCGGCCGGACCGGGTCCAGAAAACCCGAGACCACTTCCCTCTCTCCTTTTTTTTTTTTGGCTCACTTATGGGGCTCGAGTTTTCTGGACCCGGCTGGACCGGGTCTAGTCCGGCCGGGTCCAGAAAACCCGAGCACCATAACTAGGTGCTTTTTTTTTATACTTATTTTTTATGATTTTTGAAAAAATATATATTTTATATATTTTCCGGCATGACCATGCCAGACCAGGGCCAGTCCTGCCAGAAAATATACAGTTCCGGCACAGGATCTGCTGGAAAACGTACTGTTCCAGCCCTGTATTGCCGGATTTTAAAATTTTCCGGCAAGACCATGCCGGAACGGGGCCAGTCTTGCCGGAAAATGTACTGGTCCGGCCGGAAATTTGTACTCTTCCGGCCGGACTGTACATTTTCCGGTCGGACCAGGCCCTGTATTGCCGGATTTTAAAATTTTCCGGCAAGACCATGCCGGACCGAGGCCAGTCTTGCCGGAAAATGTACCGGTCCGACAGGAAATTTGTACTCTTTCGGCCGGACCAGGCCCTGGTCTTGCCGGATTTTAAAATTTTCCGGCAAGACCATGCCGGACCGGGACCAGTCTTGCCAGAAAATGTACCGGTCCGGCCGGAAATTTGTACTCTTCCGGCCAGACTGTACATTTTCCGGCAGAACCAGACCCTGTATTGCCGGATTTTAAAATTTTCCGGCAAGACCATGCCGGACCGGGGCAAGTATTGCCGGAAAATGTACCGATCCGGCCGGAAATTTGTACTCTTCCGGCCGGACTGTACATTTCGGGCCGGACCAGGCCCTGGTCTTGTCGGATTTTTTTTTTTACTTATTTTTTATGATTTTTGAAAAAATATATATTTTATATATTTTCCGGCATGACCATGCCAGTCCAGCTGGAAAATATACAGTTCCGGCATAGGATCTGCCGGAAAACGTACTGTTCCGGCCCTGTATTGCCGGATTTTAAAATTTTTCGGCAAGACCATGCCAGACCGGGGCCAGTCTTGCCGGAAAATGTACCGGTCCGGCTGGAAATTTGTACTCTTCCGGCCGGACCAGGCCCTGGTCTTGTCGGATTTTAAAATTTTCCGGCAAGACTATGCCGGACCGGGGACAGTCTTGCCGGAAAATGTACCGGTTCGGCCGGAAATTTGTACTCTTTCGGCTGGACTGTACATTTTCCGGCCGGACCAGGCCCTGGTCTTGCTGGATTTTAAAATTTTCCGGCAAGACCATGCCGGACCGGGACCAGTCTTGCCGGAAAATGTACCGGTCCGGCCGGAAATTTGTACTCTTCCGGCCGGACTGTACATTTTCCGGTAGAACCAGGCCCTGTATTGCCGGATTTTAAAATTTTCCGGCAAGACCATGCCGGACCGGGGCAAGTCTTGCCGGAAAATGTACCGGTCCAGCCGGAAATTTGTACTCTTCCGGCCGGACTGTACATTTCGGGCCGGACCAGGCCCTGGTCTTGCCGGATTTTTTTTTTTTACTTATTTTTTATGATTTTTGAAAAAATATATATTTTATATATTTTCCGGCATGACCATGCCAGACCAGTGCCAGTCCAACCGGAAAATATACAGTTCCGGCGCAGGATCTGCCAGAAAACGTACTGTTTCGGCCCTGTATTGCCGGATTTTAAAATTTTTCGGCAAGACCATGCCGGACCGGGGCCAGTCTTGTCGGAAAATGTACCGGTCCGGCTGGAAATTTGTACTCTTCCGGCCGGACCAGGCCCTGGTCTTGCCGGATTTTAAAATTTTCCGGCAAGACCATGCCGGACCGGGGCCAGTCTTGCCGGAAAATGTACCGGTCCGGCCGGAAATTTGTACTCTTCCGGTCGGACTGTACATTTTCCGGCCGGACCAATATTTGTTAAATTTTTTTTTTACTTAAATTTTATGATATTTGAAAAAAAAAAAAACGCCAAACTTAGGCCTGACCAGTCCCAATTTGGCGTGACCAGGACTGGTCAGGCCTGAGTTTTGCTCAATGTTTTTCTGGACCGGCCTGACCGGGGCCGGTCATGCCGGTTCGGAAAAACAGTTTGTTCGTTGTGCTCTTTGTTTTTAGTTTTTTTTTTAATATAAATAAGTTTAAGTAAAAAAAAAAAAGAAACTTTAATTTTGCTAAAAAAGTTTTTGACTCCTAAGTAATATTTTTAATTTATACTACGTCATATTAGATAAGCCGTGCTCTCGCTTTTTCGCTCTTTTATTTTTTTTTCAAATCTAAAAAAATTTTAGCTTAAAAAAAAAACTTTGGTATTGTTAAATAAGAGACGAAATTAATATATATATAAAGCAACGACCATCATAGTATATTTTTAACTATTACAAAAGAATGGATGGTTGTTGGATCATTCACCTATGTGAATATGATAAACCCCGTAATTTCTTTTCTATTTATTAGATGTAGTGATCGGGAAAAGAAGGTTTTGTTAAAAAAAAAAAATTAAAAAAGATAACACCATGGTACGGATAATTTCAATTCCGGACCGGCATATCCGGTTAAAAAATGAAAACAAGGGAGAACACCCCGGTCCGGAGAATTTCAATTCCGGACC
Source organism: Ficus microcarpa (assembly GCA_025413485.1). Taxonomy (NCBI): domain Eukaryota; kingdom Viridiplantae; phylum Streptophyta; class Magnoliopsida; order Rosales; family Moraceae; genus Ficus; species Ficus microcarpa. Next base: position 18,085,546 of record CM046380.1, on the reverse strand, counting down.
GGCATGGAAATTCTCCAGACCGGGGTGTTAACCCTTGTCTTCTTTTAACCGGACATGTCGGTCCGGAATTGAAATTCTCCTGACCGGGGTGTTCTCACTTGTTTTTCTTTTTTCTTTTTTCTTTTTTAACCGGACATTCCACCCCGGTCTGGAGAATTTCAATTTCGGACTGGCATGTTCGGTTAAAAAAAAAAAGAAACAATTTCCAAAGAACACCCCGGTCCGGAGAATTTCAATTCCGGACCGGCATGTCCGGTTAGGGCGGCATGGCGGTCAGGAGAACTCGAAGGTGTTGTGAAAAACTTGTTAAATGGTCTTAAATTTTTATTTATGAAAAATTACGCACATTTAAATTTTTTTAAAAATAACTATATCATTTTCTATCCAAATTGAACACAAGAAGTATAATAATTCAATGACATATCAATATCTAGAAATGATACAAAAATCTTGTTAGTTTATTGTTAAACTTTAGGTATAATTTTATATCTCTTCTAAGTGCAGACTTTATTTACCTACTCGAATCCAATTTTAAAATTGGGAATTATTAACAAAATTAAGATTATTGTATTGTCTATAAAAAAAAAATATGAGTATAATAATTTTTTTTTTAATTTAATCACGTTTTCTGGACCAAGCCTGTCGGAAAATTTACAAATCCGGCAGGACTGTGCCGGACCAGGGCATTCCAGCCGGAAAAAGGGCCGGTCCGGCCGGAAAATGTACTCTTCCGGTAGGACTAAACACTGTTCCGGCTGGACCAATATTTTTAAAAAAAATTTTTTTACTTAAATTTTATGATATTTGAAAAAAAATGAGTATAATAGTTTTTTTTTTTTTTTGTTGAAATTTAATCACGGTTCTCAGGACCGGGGTGTTCTCCCTTGTCTTCTTTTTTTAACCGGACATGCCGATCCGGAATTGAAATTCTCCGGACCGGAGTGTTCTACATTTGTTTTATTTTTTTAACCGGACATCCGGACATGCCGGTCCGAAATTGAAATTCTCTGGACCGGGGTGTTCTCCCTTGTTTTCATTTTTTAACCGGACATCCGGACATGTCAGTCTGGAATTGAAATTCTCCGGATCGGGTTGTTCTACATTTGTTACATTTTTTTAACCGGACATCCGGACATGCCGGACCGGCATGGAAATTCTCCAGATCGGGGTGTTAACCCCTGTCTTCTTTTAACCAGACATGCCGGTCCGGAATTGAAATTATCCGTACCGTGGTGTTATCTTTTTTAATTTTTTTTTAACAAAACCTTTTTTTTCCCGATCACTACATCTAATAAGTAGAAAAGAAATTACGGGGTTTATCATATTCACATAGGTGAATGATCCAACAACCATCCATTCTTTTGTAATAGTTAAAAATATACTGTGATGGTCGTTACTTTATATATATATATATATTAATTTCGTCTCTTATTTAACAATACAAAAGTTTTTTTTGTTAAGCTAAAATTTTTTTAGATTTGAAAAAAAAATAAAAGAGCGAAAAAGCTAGAGCACGGCTTATCTAATATGACGTAGTATAAATTCAAAATATTACTTCGGAGTCAAAAACTCTTTTAACAAAATCAAAGTTTCTTTTTTTTTTTTTTTTACTTAAACTTATTTATATTTAAAAAAAAAAAAACTAAAAACACAGAGTACAACAAACAAACTGTTTTTTCGGACCGGCATGACCGGCCCCGGTCAGGCCGGTCCAGAAAAACATGGGCAAAAGTCAGGCCTGGTCACGCCAAATTGGGACTGGTCAGGCCTAAGTTTGGCGTTTTTTTTTTTTTTTTTTGCAAATATCATAAAATTTAAGTAAAAAAAAAAATTTTAACAAATATTAGAACGGTCGGAAAATGTACAGTTCTGCCGGAAGAGTATAAATTCCGGCCGGACCGGTACATTTTCCGGCCGGACTGGCACCGGTCCGGCCTGGTCCTACCGGAAAATGTATAAAATATATATTTTTTCAAATATCATAAAAAAAAAAAAAACAACTAGTTAGGGTCACGGGTTTTCTGCCGGAAGAGTACAAATTCCGGCCGGACTGGCCCCGGTCCGGCCTGGTCCTGCCGGAAAATGTATAAAATATATATTTTTTCAAAAATCATAAAAAAAGAAAAAAGAAAAAACAACTAGTTAGGGTCACGGGTTTTCTGCCGGAAGAGTACAAATTCTGGCCGGACCGGTACATTTTCCGGCCGGACTGGCCCCGGTCCGGCCTGGTCCTGCCGGAAAATTTACAAATCTGGCTGGTTGCCGGAAAATGTACAGTTCCGCCGGAAGAGTACAATTTCCGGCCGGACCAGTACAATTTTCGACAAGACTGGCTCCGGTCCGGCATGGTCCTGCCGGAAAATGTTCAAATCCGGCAGGACCAGGGCGTGGGCTGACCGGAACAGTACATTTTTCGGCAGTTCCTGGGCCGTAACTGTACATTTTCCGGCCGGACTGGCCCTGGTCTGGCATGGTCTTGCTGGAAAATGTATAAAATATATATTTTTTCAAAAATCATAAAAAAAAAAAAAAAAAAACTAGTTAGGGTCACGAGTTTTCTGGACCCGACCGGACCGGTCCCGGTCCGGCCGGGTCCAGAAAACCCGAGAGCAAAAAAAACAGGGAAAATTTTTTTTTTTGATCTACTAAGCAATATTTTTAATTTATACTACGTCATATTAGGTAAGCGAGAAGTTTAGTCTGTTCTTACGCTAAATATATGAGTTACGAACATACAACCGATATTTTGCTTGCGATAACTTTCATTAATAGACCATACAATTAAAATGATTTCAGCCACTATAATATCCAAAATACAGTTCATCACTACAAACATAATTCAACTACTAATATAAGATATGTAGTCCAAAATCTTTAGGACAAGTTAAAAATTAAACCACGACCATACAACACGAAAATCTGCCTCGATCAAATATATTCAAAGGGGAGTTGTAAATTCTGAGCTCACGTGAGAAGTTGCTTGACATGATCGCTTGTTTTTGTCTTTCCGATGTTCTCCAATAGAAGGAAATCTGGTTTGTTGAAGCCTCCCACGTTTTTTTGTGAAATCAGGAGGCAATAACTTCTCATTCCTTATGTCATCCGGGATAACCCACTCTGATGAGCTCGGGACGGGATAAATGGTTTGGACATAAGCCAATGCCCATACCTCCTTTAGATGGTATTTTGAGCATAAATCATGTATTTTATCCTTACCCCCCGAGGAATGCTGCAAGGGCATGGACACAAGGAATTTTGTCGATATCAAATACTTTACATGTGCAGGTTCCCCTTCCAAGATCAACCAAGAAACTGCCATTCGATCCTGTGACATAATACTCCAGTGTAGTACTGTTTAGTTCTTTCACAGTCAGGATTGTGGACTCTTTGTATCTTGTATGTAGTGTTTTCTCCACCATTGGAGTTAAGAATTGTGAGGAAGATCCAAGACTCGACTCCTTACGGTGATTGTTGAACCATTCAGAGATTTTCTCTACAATTGAATCAATCAGGGGCAGCAAAGGATATGTTCTTGCCTTCCTTAACACACTGTTAATACTCTCGACACCGTTGGTAGTCAGGATATTGTAACGTGATCCTGTGAAGTGACACCTTGCCCATTTTTTGACATCTACGTGATCATCAAGATATTCTGCGGCGGCATGATATCTATTCTTTAGGTCATCGTAGAGTCGGTTGAACTCGTGTTCAGAGTATGTCGCAACGACTCTCATGAAAATACTTACGACGGTGTCTTTAATATTGACCTTACCTGTACCCTTTCCGGCTCTAATGCGAGATCCTCGGTGAACACGTGATTTGATATTCTGAGAGAGGTGCCATGCACAAAATCCATAGTGAGACTTTTTATATACCTTTTCAACTGCATTGCGGATGCTTTGGTGCCTATCAGAAATTATGACCAGCTCCTCGTCGTCGGGTATGAGCTCCTCGAATTTCGTCATAAACCATGTCCATGAGTTGTTGTTCTCCGAGTCAACCACTCCCCAAGCAAGAGGATATTGATGGTAGTTACCATCTTGGGCGGTGGCGATGATCATTGTTCCCTTGTATTTCGTCTTCAAAAACGTTCCATCAACCGCAATTACCTTTCTCATTGCTTTAAATCCCTCGATGCACGCGCCCAATGCAATGAAAAGGTACTTGAACCTTTGATCTTTGTCTACTTCCAAGTGCGTGACCGTGCCCGGGTTCATTAACTTTATCATGTGCAGATAGCTAGGAAGAATCTCGAAACTGACCTCTGGTGCTCCCCTAACATCACTTGCTGCTTTTAGTTTGGCCCTCCGCGCTTTGTGGTAGGATATTGACAATCCACTTTTTTTAATCATGTCCATCACTCCCTTCAGGGTAGGTGTCTCGAGCTGGCCTGGAAACTCCTTTTTTAACCTATCTGAAACAAAATTTGCAGATGCTTGTCTGTTTCTTTTATCCACCGAACTAGCAGAGCAGGTATGAGTGTTGTAATATGTTCGGAGAGAGAAACGATCTGAGTTCGTGATCCTCACAGCTCGTAATGCCCACTTGCAATCTAGGACGGTACATTTCACCGCACACAACTTTGTGGTTGACTTGACTATTTTATAATCAAAACAAGCGTTCAACGAAGCATCAATAACCAAATTCTTCACCTCGTTCTTGCTTTCAAATTCCTAACCAACTGCAATACCCATACCATCATCAAAACTAAAAGATACAAAACTGTCATCTATTGCTAATGGTTCACAATGATCCATGACCGGGTCTACTTCTACGCATGAACGTTGTGGTTTCGGAGTTGGGGCAGATGCCATTGTTTCCTGATTAGGGTGTTCCTCCAAGGCAGGCACGTCTAAAACATCACCTTCGTTGCCTGGTGCAGAAGCAGCATCATAGACCCTTGGTGGCTCCATGTTAACGTTGAAGTACTCATCTCGAATATTTCCATCATTTTCCATATTGCATCCTCCATCTCCTTCAACTTCAAGACCGTCGTTATCATTGTCGTCACTATTTTCAACATTTTTCATGAACATACAGCATATTTCTACGTTCAGGATATTTACAATAATCTAAAAGATAACACTTAATATCAAAATCATCCAAAATGCTTTTAGGACCTGACGATATTGTACACAGAGGAATGTAACTTATTTTTAATTCCGTACTTTTCTGGTCCACATGAAGCCTTTTAAATATGCAATCAATAACTTCCGAATATTTCACCTTATCCGGATCATCGAGTAGTATTATGCTCTTGATTTCCTTATTCCTTCTGCACCATTCATATGACCCGTCATCTTTCTCCTTCCATTCTCCATCATATTGAAAGTATATGATAATCTCACTCATTTTCCTTCAAGATAAAAATAAGAAAACAATAAAGATTGTTACGAAAGAATTAAAAAAAATTTATGAAAAATTTGAATTTTTTTTTTTCCTGACTGGCATGACCGGCTTGCTGGTTTTCCTGACCGGCAAGACCGGCCGGACTGGCCAGACCGGTCGGACTGGCCGGACCAGCCTTGGTTGGTCCGGCCGGTCAGGTCACTGTATTGATTTTGGACTGGATTTGCGAATTTACAGATTTTACAAGCCAAAAATTATTGCAAAATAGGTTGAATCATTTTGTTTTTCTATACTAAGCTTCGAAACCATGAATGCCCAACCCTTAAATAACCTTAAAAACAATTTCAATAAAAAAATTTGAGGGTTTGAGATGAACTTACCAAAATTTTACAGTACTTCCTCTCCTTTCCTTGCTGGAAATCGACGATGTTAACCGGAATATAATGTTGGCCGTTTTGAGGCGATGATGGAGATGAAAAATGAGGGTAGTTTTGAGGTGAAATGAAATGAGAGAACAAAATGGGTTTCTTCAGTTTTTTTTTTTAACAGAAGATGAACCCCCCTCTTTTCCCGCCCTTCAGATCCTTTATCTATCTCATATATCTTTTTTTTTTTTTTTTTACTTGTAAAGGGTATTTTGGAGAAAACAAAAAATTGATTAATGAAGGAGGTTAGTCTTGCAATGTTTTCTCTCTTGAGGTTAGTCTTGCAACAGGTTCCCATTTGAATCCCTTATCTGCAAAGCCCCCTTTCTTGTTCTAGACCTAATTGCTAGTGCCACCCCCTAACTTCCTTTTAAATAATAAGTTCTTTTTTTTTTTTTTTGAATCTTCCCGCTTCCCATTTTCGACCACCAAAATGGTGGTGTTTGGTATGGAGTAATCTTTTATAAAAAAAAATAGAAATCTTAAGATTATCATGTTTGTTATGAGGTTATAGGGATAATTTGAAACCCACCTCCCCCTAGATTTAAAATTACCCACTATCTAAATATAATGGTAATATTAAAATTTAAATAATTTAGACACAACTATCATTTTAACTTTTAATTTAAATAATCTACAGATTTAGAGAGATGAAAAAAAAAAACCCTATGAAACTACATATATGAATATATATATATATAATATTTTCATCCCATCCCAACCTCCTCCTATTCATTGCAGCACTTCCCTGGATAACCATTATATTTTCATCCTAGCCTCCTCTTATTCATCCATCACCTTCTCCACCAGGTAATCAGTATTCATCCTTTTTGTTTTTTGTTTCCTAATACGTGTGTGTGTGTAAGTCACATGTTGTTTTGTTTTTTGTTCTTCTTTTTTCTTTTTGTTTTTTTTCCTAATACGTGTGTGTGTATATATATACAAGTCATCTGTTGTTTTGTTATTTTGTTTTGTTTTTTTGTTTTTTTGTTTCCTAATAGTGTGTGTATATATATAATATTATATATATATAAAAGTCAACTGTTGTTTTGTTGTTTTGATTTTTCTTTTTTCTTTTTTGTTTTTTGCTTCCTAATACATATATATATATATAAGTCGCCTGATGTTTTGTTTTTTTTGTTTTTCCTAATACGTGTGTGTATATATATATAAAAGTCATCCACCTCCTTTTATCGAGTTCATTCTAAAGACTCTCCTATTCTTTTTAGCTTCACGCCAATTTCCAGTTAATCTTTATTCTTCATTTTAAGAATTTATATTCTTTTTTTTTTCAACCCTTTTCCGTTACTTTGTGTTTTTTTTTTTAACCTTTTATGTTCTTGGATTTTATTTTTAGAATTTTTATATGTATAAGTCAGTCTTATTTATTTTTGTTAAAACTTTTGTGGTTCTATTTCAATATTATAATAATGTGCTCGATATTTTTTTTATGGCGGCCAGTGAAGATTAATAAAAAAAAAATCATAAATTTTGAGTTTTTTTGTTTTTGAACAAAAGATGAATATTGATGTAATGTTGTAGATTAACTTCCTAAATTTTATCTATGTTTTTTATTTCTTTCTGAATATGTTTAATTATAATTACAGATATGGATCATGTTACTCCAATTAATATAAATTTAAGAGTTGTTGCTACTCTTATTCAACATATACAATTATCAAATGATATGTCAATGTTATTTATGCTAATATCACTTGTACTGATTATTAGTAAGAAGCATTTATTAAGAGCTAATAGTCGTTATAAATTAAGAAGTTTTCATAGGAGTCAAATTCGTCAAATAAATTATCATATACTGATACACGAAAGTGACCTAGCATGTTTAGAGACCACTCATATGGGTAGGAAAGCATTTTTCATTCTTTGTGGACTTCTTAGAACTCGTGGAAATTTGAGTGGAACCAAGAACATGAATGTCAAGGAGATGGTAGCTATGTTTTTTCATATTTTATCACATGATCTAAAAAATAGAATGGTGAAACATCTCTATGCATGTTCTGGTGAAATAATTAGTAGGCATTTTAATGTTGTGCCAAACGCGGCTTTATGATTTCATGAGCTCTTACTATAATCTAATATCCTCAGGAATTTGATTACTTTAAAAAGATTGTCAGGTATCTGATTACATTTGATTAACTTTAACTAAACACCCCCAGAGTTTTTGTTTTTGTTTTGTTTTATTTTTTTTAAGACTACATTTCATTGATCAGCTTAAGTTGGAGTTTTGATTGGAGTTGAGTTATAGAATGGAGTATTTAATCTCCGTTTGCTTTACTGGTTGGAAATCAAATTTTTATGTTGGAGTTGATTAACTTTTCAAAAACTAATTATAATTTTTGTTAACTTTTTATAAAAATGGTTAGTTTGTGGTAAAGTTTCATTTATACACCCTATTAGTAGAGTTCATTTTTAAACCGTCTTAATGTAATTAAACGGTTGAGATATTGCTTATGCATAACAATTATAATGTATCTTAACCCATAATATTAAATACTAAAAATAAAAAAAATAGAAATTCAAAAAAATTAAAAAAAATAAAACAATCTTACGACTGTCCACTGGTGGGCCCCCTGACACCAAGGAGGCCCCCGCTCCCCCGACATTGACACCTCCCCTAAATGTCGACCATATCTTGCTTCTGGGGGGTGTGTTGCCAGCCGGGGAGCATCACTGACGGCTACGGAGGGTATATGTAGTGTTTTCTTTTCAATTTATTTTTTTATATATTATTTTTAAAATTTTTAATTTATACTAGTATGACGTAAAGTATATTATAACTATCTTATATAAGTAATATGTCAGTAGTTTGATTATATCTTAACGGTTTAATAAAGGGCTCTACCGATAGGGTATATAAAATAGGTTCTACCGCAGCCTTACCCTTCATAAAAAGATAAAAACTGATATGGAATTTTGAGTTTGGAACAGTACACCAAATGCATCCTTAGTTGAAAATGAGCTATTTAGAGTTAAAAAGAAGTAAAAACTTACAATGTGAACAATATATATATATATATAGATATATACATATATGTATTACTATGGATCTTGTTTCATTCGTCTCACAAGTCTATGCAGATTTTGAAATTGAAGGAAAAAGACCAAAGAAAAAAAAGAAAAAAAGAAAAAGTTTGGAGATGTGCTCCCAAACAAGTTTTTAAAACTTGAAATGTATTTAGAAAAAAAGAATCAATATGTATTTTATTTTGTTTGTTTCAATTTTTTTGTGATTTTTTTAAATATTAAAATTAATGATATGTCACGTCAATAATTCTCTTAAATGAATTAGTGGAACTAAATGAGAGAGGCGATTTGAACTGTTTTGCATAATTTAAGAGGAAAAATGACATAAGGTACATAGTTTGGGGGTAATTTGTAAAATTAGTCATTTGGTTTGTCATCACTTCGGGAACGTGAATTTGGATTCACCCGTCCAGCTAGCACCTAATATTTGTTTAATCAAATTATCTTTTACATGTGCTTAATTTCATAAATTTTTTTTTAGGGATTTTGTCATAGATGAACTAAATGGCAAAATACTTGATAAATTCATGTATGAATAGAGTTATAATTTTAAGTTTCAAAAAGTAAAGTGAGACAATACGCCTTGCTTAAGAATTAATGTTTTTTTTTTTTTTGGCTAAAAAAGCATTAAAATTCTCCTTTTTTCCCCTTTAATTTAAGTGAAGATATTAGAATTTTACTTCTTGTATTCATGGAGTTAGGGTATATTTATATATATTTTTTAATTTAGAATATTTATATTCTATACCTTTAGGTGTTATACCTGTAACCATGGGTAAATTATTACTACATTAGACATATATACATGATTTTTAGTATTTTTGAGTTTAGTAGAAGAAGTTAAGAAAGCATCATAAAATAAATAAGTAAGGCGATTTAAAAGAGGAAAAGGGAAAAGAAAGGAGGAGGAAAAACTGCATATACATGTGAGAGCAAATATTTAAGAAAATTAGGGTGGGTGACATATTTTAGCCACCTAATTTAATAGAGGATCGAACTATTTTTTACTTAACCAAATGACAATATATATATTTTTAAGATTTGACCAATCAGTAATTGACTTGAAAATAGTTGATTTATTTTATGGTCAAGTAATCTAGTCAATAATTGATTTATCAAATTAATAATATTATGTATTCAATTGCTAATCGAGAATTTAAGAAATTGATTGACCATTTTTAAAAATGTCTTTTAACTAATTTTTAGAAAATTTCGATCATTTATTAAAAAAAAGTTCTAAAAAAAAAAAAAAGACTATACACTTCTAAATCTTATAATTTAACAATAATTTCATATTTAATTTTAAAAAAAAAAAAAAGAATTAAAATGAGGGGAAAAAAAAAAAAAAAAAGGAAAAAGACTATGCGGACACATTTACTTCTGTTCCTAAACTAAACCATATTCTAAACTCAAGGCTAATCTTTACCCCACAAAAGGGGAAAAAAGAAATATAACGTTTCAGCGAGGGTCGTCTACAGCCTAAGATTCGTGGAAGAAAGAGGAGAGAAACCTTTGTTGATTTAAAAAATCTAAAAATCATGGCTGCTGGGCGGTTCACCCTGACCATGTCCACCTCCACGACCATGACGAAGAAACCCGCAGCAGCAGTTCTATACCACTACCCCTGCCCCGACGGCGCGTTCGCCGCACTCGCCGCCCACCTCTACTTCTCCGCCACCAACGCCGCCGTGGACTTCTTCCCGAACGCCGTGTACAGCCCCGTTAGTCCCCAAAGCCTCCCTCTCGGGGACATCGACGAACTTTACCTTCTGGACTTCGTTGGGCCTCCAGGCTTCGTCGCCGAGGTCGCTTCCCGTGTGGGCCGCGTCCTCATTCTCGACCACCACAAGACCGCCCTCCATAACCCTTTATTGGATGCTCCCAATGTCTCCAACCTCATCGATCTTAACCGCAGTGGCGCCACTCTCGCATTTGATTATTTCAAGGACCGAATTGATAATGACAAGGTTCTCTTCTTCCTATTATTTATGTTTTATTAGTTTATGAGTACTTAAAGAGCAGAGAGAATGTTAGTTATGGTTGTTCCATAGAATCTATTATGTTTATATTATGAAGATCCGAGAGAATAAGAGAAATTTGAGATTTTTAAGGGATTAAGCTTTCATCTTAAAATATCCCAATATCCTTATGTCTATTATTGTTATCATATTTTTATGACATGAGACTTGAATTTCCTGTAAAATAGTGCTCTATTTAAAGTCATCAATTTTGTATTGGATGGATCGGATCACCAATCTTGTGTTGGATGAATTGGACCATTCGCTTGAGTGTTTTGGGCTTTGATACTAGGTGAAGATTAGAGAGAAAAGGAGAAATTTGAGATTTCTGAGTAATCGGATTTCTATCTTAAAAGGTCAACTTGTCAAATGAAGTGCTTAAAACCTTTATAATATTACTATTATTTGTGGGACTCGGGTTTCTTTTTTTCCTTAACAGATATGTATATATGTCTGCGTTCGTTTGTCAGGTGCGTGCTGAATTTGAACGTGTTAGGAGGTTGTTTGAGTACATTGAGGATGGGGATTTGTGGCGTTGGAGGCTTCTGAATAGTAAAGCTTTCAGTAGTGGCCTAAAAGACTTGAATATCGAATTCGATGTCCGAGTAAATCCATCCTTGTTTGATCAGGTTATATTTTCTCCACATCCTTTTTTCTTCTTTAAACAATGCTAAGTTGTTCTTAATTGCTAATGTTTATTTCCGTGCTTTATATATGGTTTGCGGGCAGTTACTTTCTTTGGATTTGGAGAATGTGATTAGTCAAGGCATGAAAAGCTTGGCGGAGAAGCAGAGATTGATAGACGACGCTCTTAGTCTGTCTTATGAAATTGCAATTGGCGGTGGTCGTTTTGGACATTGCCTGGTAAAAGTCTTCTGTTTATAAAACTGTAAAAAAGAAATCTCATTAATATGAAAACATTCTATTTAGCAAAACGGTAATGTAGAAGCTAAGCCTTTTATTTTTCTTTTCCCACTGTGTAAGAGAAGATAATGTAGTTCTCAAGGGTCTGAAGAGAGTTTATGAGATTGAGAACAGTTTTTATGTATACATTGTTCCGGGACTTGTGAAAACTGTTAGTGTTTTTAAAGCTCTATATTTGAAAGCTGTCAAGGTCGTTTTTGGTTTTCATTACCAGATAACCTGATTCTTGTGCATGCTTTAGTTGACTCCTCTGTATTGGACGCATGTATAATTGAACTCGATTTGAAACCTCATTCCTTTGCATGCTTATAGGCTGTCAATGCAGATTCTATTGCAGAGTTGCGGAGTGAACTTGGTCACCAATTAGCTACTAAAAGCCACAGTCTGGAGTTAAGGTATGTTTGATTCTAAATTAGTCATTTTGTGGTCAATGTATTAGAATTTGAACAGTCTGGATTTTATTGTTTGCTGATGAGATTAGAATTCCTCCGTTCCCACTCCATAAGAAATTGGCAGGAAAAAAATTAGACTGCACTGAAACATGTGAGAGTTGACAATGCTGTTTAATATTTCTATAGAGATATGAACCTTACCCCTATTGAATTTTATTGTTAGCTGATCAGATTATGTAGAATTATACAAGGGAAGTTAGGTGTATATTAGCTGTAATTATTTGTATAGCTGATTATTAGGAGTTTTATTAGCAGTTTCTGTTTTGTGGTTAGTTTCCTATTTTGTAGGATTTAGTTTCCAGTTTTGTAGAGGTCTCTCTTATGGTTCTTTTGGTGTAAATACCTGTGTAAATCAGTGAATGAAATAGATTAAAATTCCCAAAACTCACATGGTATCAGAGCCAACCCTAGCTAACCACTCTGCCGATTCAAGCAAACCCTAGTCTTGCCATCGCCACTCTGTTAGCTATACTCTCGGCCATCTCTGTTCAGTCAGCCATATTTTCCGATCATGACTGAATCAATCCAGTCATCACCCTCGGCCACATCTTCCCTTTCGGGACCCTCCTTCTCACCGGTCGTCCCTCCAACCCATATTGAAAATAACCCTCTCGTGACAAACCACAGACTTAATGGCCACAATTATCTGTAGTGGTCACAGTCAGTCATGATGTTCATCAGCGGCAAAGGCCGTGTTGACTACCTCATAGGCGCCGTTCAACCACTAGAGAAGGCAGATCCTCAATATAGAAGTTGGAGGTCAGAAAATAATATAGTCATGTCCTGGCTCATTAATTCCATGACCACAGAAATAGGAGAGAATTTTCTCTTGTACACAACTGCTCAAGAAATATGGGAGGCTGCCCGTGAAACCTTCCCTAGTAGTGAAAACACCTCAGAACTCTTCCATGTTGAGACACGGCTACAGGAGTTGAAGCAAGGGGAAGGTCCAGTTACCACTTATTTCTTTAACGTCACTCGTCTTTGGCAGCAAATCGATCTCTCTGAGTCTTATGAATGGAAGTGTCCTGAAGATGGGGCTAAGTTTTGGAAAATTGTGGAGACAAAACGGGTATACAAATTTCTCATGGGATTGGATAAATCTCTTGATGAAGTTAGGGGCAGAATTTTGGCTACAGAACCTCTCCCAAGTCTACGAGAAGCGTTCTCCGAAGTTCGTAGGGAAGAAAGTTGAAGGAGAGTGATGCTCGGACAGCCAGAATTATCAACTATTGTTGAAGGATTAGCCCTCATTTCTTGTCACAGTTTCCAAGAAGACAGTACTCCAGCCCAGGCCTGTAGTTCTCTGGGTCCACCACCTAATCCGAATGACAACCGGGCTAGGAAAACAGACCTTGGTGTGAACACTGGCAGAAACTTGGACATGTCAAGGATACATGCTGGAAAATCCATGGTAAACCAGCGGATTGGAAGCCAAATCGGCGACCAAATAATCAGGAATCCCATGAACACACCTTTGCAACTGACGCTAGTTCGACTCCGGCTCCTTTCACACAAGATCAACTCGATGTCCTACAAAAACTCCTAGCTCAAGCCACAAATGTTCAATCTGGTCCTAACACAGTTGGAACAGGGAACACAGTATACAGAGGTAAGATATCCTTGACCTTTGGCGCGTTCAAAACCTTCTCAAACACATAGATTGTTGACTCCGGGGCATTCGACCACATGACTGGGAATAAAGCTCTCTTCTCCTCTTTTGAACCATGCCACAAATCCATTACAGTTCGAGTTGCCAATGGTTCCTATTCAAAAGTTGCTGGATTTGGCACTGTTTATCTGTCTCCTGCACTTGTTCTTCACTCTGTTTTATTCGTGCCTAATCTTGAATGCAATTTATTATCTGTTAGTAAACTCGCTGAAGGATTGAAGTGCATAACTAAATTTTCTGCCAATTCTTGTGTTTTTTAGGACTTGGAATCGGGGAAGATGATTGGCAATGCTGACATTTGTGAAGGCTTGTACCTGCTCCCACATACCACACCTTCAAATAAACTGAGTATCAATCCTAAGAGTCCGTGTACTAATGTGTCTTTGTTCTCTAGTTTATCCAATAAAGATTGTGAAGTCATGAAGTGGCACTACCGTCTAGGTCACCCAAATTTCATGTATCAAGAAAAACTTTTTTCCTTTCAATTCATTAATAAAAGTTCAAAAGATTTTCATTGTGATATATGTCAATTATCCAAACACACTTGCAATTCCTATCCGTCCCAACCATATACATCTTCTCATTATTTCTCTCTTATCCATAGTGACATGGGGTCCCTCACGGATTCCAAATATCACTGGAGCTAGGTGGTTTCTTTTATTTGTTGATGATCACACTCGTTTAAGTTGGGTATTTCTTGTGAAAGATAAATCTGAAACCTCCCAGATATTCAAAAACTTTCATGCCATGATTAAGACTCAATTTCACACCAATATTCAGATTTTCAGATCCGACAATGCTCGAGATTTTTTCAATTCCATCCTTGGCCCGTACCTTCAAAGTCACGGTATTATCCATCAAAGTTCATATGTTGATACTCCACAGCAAAATGGAATTGCTGAAAGGAAAAATCGACATCTTCTTGAGGTTGCCTGATCCTTGCTATTTGCCTCAAATGTTCCAAAACAGTTTTGGGGTGAAACCATTCTTACCGCCACCTATCTCATAAATAGGATGCCTTCACGAGTTCTAAATTTCAAAACACCCTGTCAATGCTTCCTTGATACATTTCCAAAGTCCTCCCACCTGCTTAGTCATATTCCCCTCAAAATTTTTGGTAGTGTCGCATTTGTCCATTCATTCCCAACATCGGGCAAGGTAGATCCCTAAGCCACTAAATGCATCTTTCTAGGGTATTCTCCAACCAAAAAGGGGTATAAATGCTACTGTCCTCGCACCCAAAAGTTTTTCCATTCCGTGGATGTGACTTTCTTTGAGGAATAGCCATTTTATCCCACTTCCGATATTCAGGGGGAGAATAGCCGAGAATCTCTGAATCAGGATATGATGTGTCTTATAGGACCCGAACCTTCCGTACTGCCTGTCATTGAGTCACCTCCCATTCTTGCCCTTCCCACAGCCGAGCCACCTAAACCACCCTCCGACACCTTGGAACAAAACCGAACATGCAAGGAAATTCAGGTGTATGTCAAGAGGAACCATTTCCAATCCCAGCCTCAGTCCCTATCCGAACCAAACCAAGTCCAATCTCAGCCACCACAGATACAGCTTGAACAAACTCTGTATGACCAATCATTGTCTCGGTTACAAACTCCGACCAAAACTCAGAAGGTAAGGAAATATCTGTCCCTGCATCTTCTCCTGATAAAATTGCAGATTTGGATGTTCCTATAGCAATAAGGAAAGGAGTCAGAACCTGCACTCAGCATTCGATTCACATACATTTGTCATACGCCAGGTTATCTCCAAAGTTCAAAGCGTTTGTATCGAAGATTGATTAGGTCTAGATTCCTTCATCTATACATGAAGCACGCAGGATACCGGAATGGAAGGCTGCCACGTTGGAAGAAATCAGAGCTCTGGAGAAAAATAGAACGTGGAGTGTCACATCTCTTCCTCCAGGTAAAAAAGCTATTGGATGTAAGTGGATCTTCTCTGTTAAATACAAGGCAGATGGAAGTGTAGAAAGACTCAAAGCTCGATTAGTGGCTAAGGGTTATACGCAGTATCATGGAATTGATTATTAGGAGACATTCGCCCTAGTTGCTAAGTTGAACACAATCAGGGTTCTTCTATCAATTGCAGTCAACATGGATTGGCCTCTCTTTTAGCTTGATGTCAAGAATGCGTTTTTGAATGGTGACCACAAGGAAGAAGTCTACATGGATATACCTCCAGGTTTTCCAGGTTTTGAAGACAACACTACAAGCAACAAGGTGTGCCAACTAAGGAAATCACTATATGGACTTAAGCAGTCTCCTCGGGCATGGTTTGACAGATTCACGAGTGTTCTCAAGCTAAATGGCTATACTCAATGCCAGGCCGATCATACACTGTTTGTCAAGCATTTCCCAGGTGACAAACTAACTGCTCTTATAGTGTATGTTGATGACATTGTTCTCACCGGGAATGATGAGGAAGAAATTACTCACCTAAAGCAGCTATTGTCACGAGAGTTTGAGATTAAAGACTTGGGCCATTTGAAGTATTTTCTAGGGATGGAAGTTGCACGATCAACCACAAGGATCTCAGTATCACAGCGAAAGTATGTGTTAGATCTTCTCAATGAGATTGGTATGGCTGGATGTAAACTAGTTGACACCCCAATGGATGCCAATGTTAAGTTGGGGACTCGGACAGGTGGTACGATGGTCGATAGAGGTATGTATCAATGACTTGTGGGAAAACTCATATATTTAGCTCATACTCGATCGGATATTGGGTTTTCTGTTAGTATGGTTAGCCAATTCATAAATAATCCGTGTGAAGAACACTTGGAAGTAGTATTCAGAATTCTTCGATATCTCAAAAATGATCCTAGCAAAGGACTATTCTTTGGAAAAACGACAACGAGATCTATTGATGTATTTGCAGATGCTGATTGGGCTGGATCAGTAACTGACAGAAGATCTACTTCTGGATACTACTCATTTGTTTGGGGGAACCTTGTGACCTGGCGAAGCAAGAAACAATCAGTTGTGGCTCGTAGTAGTGCAGAAGCAGAATTTCGGTCTCTTGCTCATGGAATATGTGAGGGAATGTGGCTGAAAAGATTACTTGAAGAACTTCGAGTGAAGACTAATGGTCCTATCAACATGAAGAGTAATAGTCAGTCAGCTATAGCCATTGCTAAGAATCCTGTCCATCATGATAGGACCAAACATGTTGAGATTGATAGGCATTTTATCAGTGAGAAGGTTGAGAAGCAGATCATCACGCTATATCATGTTCCGACTCAACATCAAACCGCAAACATCCTCACCAAAGCTCTCCATCGTCTTAACTGCCACGACTTGTGTTCCAAGCTAGGCATGATAAGTATATACCGCCCAGCTTGAGGGGGAGTGTAGAATTATATAAGGGAAGTTAGGTGTATATTAGCTGTAATTATTTGTATAGCTGATTATTAGGAGTTTTATTAGTAGTTTCTGTTTTGTGGTTAGTTTCCTATTTTGTAGAATTTAGTTTCCAGTTTTGTAGAGGTCTCTCTTGTGATACTTTTTGTATAAATACCCGTGTAAATCAGTGAATGAAATAGATAAAAATTCCCAAAGCTCACAGCTTAGAATTCCTCCGTTCCCACTTCATAAGAAATTGGCAGGAAAAAAATTAGACTTCACTGAACAGAAAAGTAAAAAAAAAAAAAAAAAAAAAAAATCTAGAAAACTTTAGAATCTTCCAATTTGTGTTTGTATCAAAATAGTCCATCATTAGAAATTGACCTAAGAATACGCTTCATCAGTTGTTAGCAGACTTAAAGGCAAAGAGAGGACCCTTTTCCTCGTTATAGAACTTTATGAATCTGACAGAACTTAGTAGAATTTTTAGGCATATTACGTTTAAGCCAAACAAAATTGTTCGATAAACTCTCTTGATATGGCTTCCAAACTAAAGCTACTTGGAAAACATATCATACAATGATGAGATCCAATCTAGATTTTGGATTCGCGTACTATGTTTGAGCTATTGTTTGATTATGGTTTTTCCTTTTTAGAGTACGACTGGCTGACTTGGTCAAGCAAACTCATTTCATCGAGTAATTTTACACTTAAGATGAGCTCTACTGTTTTTTTTATTTTTATTTTTTTATTTTTTTATTTTTTATTTAATCTTTATGAGAAGCGTAACCATGTTCCTTGGTGAGTTTAATCATTAAAGGCAGGTCGGACTGTACATATTTACTTATCGCATTTACTTATTAAGAATCGGAATGTTAACTTAACTAATTCATTGAAAAAATTTTCAATTTATCAAGTAAATATTTTGCTCTATTTAGGGGCATTGGGGCTGTTGTATACAGAGTACTGGAGCTCGAAAACGATCAGATGCTTAAAATAAGCCTGAGGAGTGTGGAAAGTGAAGACACAACACGCATCTCAGAGGTTAGTTTCTTCTTGTTAAATACTCTTTATTGATTTTTTAAGGACTTGTCTTATTATTATTATTATTATTATTATTTTTTCTTTTTATAGTAGACTTGGGACAAAATAGAACTTTTCTTCTTCTTCTAGTTTTTTTTTTTTACCAAATATTTTTGGCAGAATTTTGGAGGTGGTGGACATCGAAATGCCAGCTCCTTTATGTTGAGCTCGGAGGAATTCAATCGATGGAAGGTCTTAAAAAATGCCTAGAGAAACATGTAATTTATGGTTATAAGTTGTTGCATATATATATTGTATTGATTAGTCCCTATATATATCTTTACTCTGTACAATTTAAATAATGAAAAATCCAATATTTAAAAATTGTATCTAAAATGACTGGAAAAGTAGAAACAACGCCGGATATAATTTGATCATTTTGAGCAAATCCAAAATCTTTGTAGATAGAGGCAATCATTAGTTCCCAACCATGGGGCGAATGGAATCCTATACATAAATCAGTTAATAAAAGAATAGAAAAAGCTTTTATTGTGTCGCTTAAATTATATAGAAATTCTTGAAGACAAGAGTTAAGAAAAATAAGTTCTTCATTACTTAGAATAGAATAAACACTTAGAATAACGAAAGAAATTATATTTGTTGAGAAATGTAAAATCGTATGGATACGACCCTCATTGTGCATCTTGAGCAATTGGATCGTTTCGTCGTAAACCCCATTGTGAAGCTTTTGTAAATGCCTTTTTAGGTATTCCTTTAGAATTTTGTCGAAGATTCGTCGACTCTCTCTACATGCTACTAAGATTTCTATCAAATATTAGTTCTGTTATATTACAATGAGTCTATTCTCCATTTTTTATTTGCGATTCCTTATAATGACAATGGGTTCGTCCTTGAATTTGTAAAGAATACTAGAAGAACAATATAATATAGAAATAGAACAAGAAAGATTCCACTTCAAATTGAATGAAGAAACAAATAAACTAGAATATTCTATATAATATTCTCTCAAAGTATATGATTCGAGGCAATTGTCCCTTTTGGATGAATGCAAGAAAAAGCCATTTCAAATAATGTATAATGGATGAATGCACAATAATCTAGTTGTTATTTTGAGTTTAATCTATATAATAATTTAGATCTAGTCAAAACTAATACTATTCAATTCAACATTTTGTTCGTTTTGGGTTTGATCGTATCATAGCTTTATGATTCGGATTAGGTTTATAATTGGATGAACTGTATTGCTGATATTGACCCCAAAAAAGAAACGGTAAGTATAGCTAATTCATAAACAGCTAACCATAGCACTGTTGGATAGGTTCTATCTATAGTCATTGGGACCTCTTAAAAAGATCTACTAAATTCATTGAGTGGTTCTAAGGGATCAAAATGGCCAGTTATTAATGGAATTTCTTGTCGGCTCTTTGTAAAATACTCATTTGGATGGGGGCTTCCAAATACATCGTAAGCTAAATCCGTGTTGACAAATAACCAACCAGCAATGAATAGGGAAGGTATGGTAATGCTATGAATGACCCACTAGCGAATACTGGTAACAATATTAGCAAAAGAATGTTCTGCTGTGCTTCGAGACATGTTAAGCTTCGCATATTCTTGTATAGTTGAAGGGCGGTCGACTTCGTAAAAGATGAAATCAGTAAATGGAAATTTATTGGAATCGAATCCTTATGAGATCATCAATAATGTACTAGGGGTTTCTTTAGAATATATTGAATCAGTATAGCTATCTTTCTTCTGACACAACAATGAAATTTCATAATCAGTATCGAAATGAAGTGTTAAAGAATTTCTTTTTTATTTTCTTGTTGCTTGTACATGTCGAATTTGTACCATTCAATATAGAATTCCTCAAATTCTTCTATCGCTAAGATTCATGTAATACCTGTAATAGTACTTAAAATATAATAGTACAAAAGTTTTCTCTATTATTAGCTTCAAGCTAGAAATTGAGGATTGGGTAAAAATGCTAGCGTAGTATTAAAAGAAAAAAGGAGCACAATAACTAAATAAAATAAAAAATTATGATCCACACATTGTTGTTATATTAGACCCAAGGGAAAGGCTCTTTCTTGACCTAATTACAAGGATAGGGCTTTGTAGTATGGAAAGACAAAATGTAAAAACTAGTTTTGAGTGATCATCGGATTATTCTTTTTTTTTTTTTTTTTTTTTTTTGCTTTTTCTTTTCATTCCAAAGATTATCTAAACAAATGACTATTCAATTAAAAAAAGTTCAAGTTAAAGTAAAAAAAGTAAAAAAGGCATTTTTGTTATAAGCTAAGATCACTCATCGTTATTAAAAAAAAAAAAAAATGTATTCGTCGATACAATAAAAAAACGATCAAAATAGAGATGATTTTCTAATTTTAGCCATAGTGATTCAAAAAAAGTTTTATTTTTTAACAAGTTAGAAAACAATTCCTTTTTTATAATTATTTAAAATTCATTAATAATATTCTATATATACTAATAGATATTAAATATTTATATATAAATATGGTTATTAGTTTACTCAACGCAAGAGTTCCTCAATAAATCTATTGATTTGAAATTTTGAGATGGGTAAATGTCACAAAGGATTGATTTCTTACTTATGTTATTCTATTTTTGTTAGGTCTACCGTCTCTAATTATAATAAGTAATAATTATAATAAGTGATGAATCAAAAATTTTAACTTTCAATTGAACTTATCCTTTCCTTTTCAATTGGTATTTTTGTTTATCTTCGTCTCTTTTCTTTCAAAAATTGAAATTTAGGGAAGTGCTTTATAAACATATGTATAAAAAGAAGATATTTCATTTAGTCCCTTCATGTCTACTATAACTAGTTATTTCGGTTTTCTACTAGCAGCTTTGACTATAACCTTAGCTCTATTTATTAGTCCGAACAAGATATGACTTATTTGAAATTAATTGAATGAATTATTCATAATAAAAAAAAAAAAATCTTTTGTGGTAGTTCATACATTTTATAATTTCTTGCCGTGTCCATTTTCAATTCTTGGTCATTGAGATTCATGGGTAATACCGATTAATATATAAGGATAGATATTACCTCTCCTTTTCACCTTTCAAAGAAATTGAAATGATTGAAGTTTTTCTATTTGAAATCGTCTTAGGTCTAATTCCTATTAGTTTGGTTGGATTATTTATTACTGCATATTTGCAATATAGATATGGTGATAATTGGACCTTTAAGTAATTAATATCTCTTTTTTTTGATCGATCTCCTACTTTCTTTAATCTACAGGAGGTCAAATTCAGATTGCTGTTCAATTATTTCAGTCTTATTTTCGACCTAACAAATAACAAGAATCTAATCACGCTCTGTAGGATTTGAACCTACGACATCGGGTTTTGGAGACCCACGTTCTACCGAACTGAACTAAGAGCGCTTTATTATCACAAAAATATTTTGTGACCTAACTCGTCTTGGATATATATACTATCGTAAATAAGAAAATTAAAGATTGATTTTGTATAGCCAATTTTAATCAATCTTAATGACCCCTCGTTACTGTTCATAAGATAAGTAATAGGTAGGGATGACAGGATTTGAACCCGTGACATTTTGTACCCAAAACAAACGCGCTACCGAGCTGCGCTACATCCCTTTGAATTGGCCTACAGTAGTATTGTAGAGAATCCCTGTCTTGTTTTCCACATCTTTATTTCTTTCAGTGCTATACCCAATTACCTTATCATTTTTAAAAAAAAAAATCTCATATCATATAACATATAATAATAGACTTATATTATATACGTACTAAAGAAATATGAAACTTGCCGTAAAAAAATGAATATTTTTCGAGCATTCTCAGACAGAAAGGGACGTATTTTTTTTCTTTTTCTTTTAAGAAAAGGAATATTTACTATATTGAATCATTGAACATTTCAAGTTATACATTTTAATTTGCAAAATAACAAAATGACTGGAATATCATTATCCATTATTATATAGAATATACAGTACACACCAACAACATAAATTGTACCAACAATTAGGATAAGCACGAAAATTAAAGCTTCTAAATATTGATACCCCTAATACATCAAAATTCATTGCCCATGGATAAAGAAAAACTGTTTCAATATCAAAAACAAAAGAAACTAAAGCAAACAAATAATGACAGATTCGAAATTGTAACCAAGCATCTCCCATTGGTTCTATTCCCAATTCATAACTAGAAAGTTTTTCTGGTCTTTTGCTAATTGGGGCTAAAACTCTGGAAATTATAAATGCAAAAATAGGAATAACACTTGATATTATTAGAAATGCCCAAAAAATATCATATTCGTATAGCAGAAGCATAGACCTACTCCCATTAATGTAATGTGGAAAATGTATCAGATTAGTCAATCCAAATTGGAATTAATTGTCAAGTCAATCATAACTGTTTAATCAAAATAAGCATTCATTTTTGATCAAATTGCTTAGTTTTGCTTGTTTGTTGCGGTATATGTTTTGTTTCAAGATTCTCTACATCCACTCAAATCTCATTTCTATTCCATTTACTTCGATTTTATTTGATTTGATTTTAATAGAGATATAATAAATTTGAGTATTAACTATATATTTCTCTTAATAAGAGTCCTTCGTGTTTGCTTTAATTTTAGATTATATCTAAAGAATTAAAAAGAAAAAAGAAAAAAAAATGAGAATTATATTTGTAATTGTAAACCTTTATTTTTATTTTTATTTTTATTTTTAACTTTATTTCTTTTATAGGTTACTTTTATAGGTTACATGGTTCTTCTTTTTTAACAGGGCTATATGGACTTGACCCATAGACCTTCTCGGTAAACCAGACCAAACTTATTATTATGAAATTGATTTGAACTATTTCAAAACATGGATCTTTTTGCATTGGGCTCCTTCGTTAATTGATAGAAATATTGGTTAGTCTACCATATTTTTTTATTAATATATTAAGATATATAAAGATAAAAAGATGGCTCCATGTGCTCTGATTCATTATGTGAATTCCAATCCAGGAGCACTACCAAAGTGTTTCAAAGAAGGGTTATCCTGACGTAGGTCCGCTTTTGGCCTAGATCAACTTAAGTTAAATGGAGTCTCTATCGCTCTGCTTAAATCAAATATGAAACTTTATACACCTTAAAGTTCATAAGATAGAACAAAAATATAATTTTTTTGAGGACCCTATACTCATTAGGCTTAGCATTGAATAAATAGGGTATTCACCTTATCAATATCTGAAATCAATGATGGGTTTATTTCTATATTGGCGCCCATTTAGGCACCCGAATCGGACCAAACCATTTGTTTGTCAGGCTATTGTTCTCTTCTTTTGTTCCCAAAAAAGATAGAGTAAGACATCAATTGTTCAATAAGATCAAATCTTTTGATTCCATGATGGACTCCTTTGAAAAACATTGGCGCACGTGTAAACGAGGTGCTCTACCTAACTGAGCTATAGCCCTTATGCTTGTGATACATATTTTATCATGTAGATAATTTCTTGTCAAGATGAATATTCCATGATAAAAGATTATATCTCTTTAATCTCTTTGATTGGTATTGCTTATAAGTAATATTCAATACATAATCTATCTATGTGATATATCCCCATATATTTTTCTTTGTGATGATAAATGACCTACTTAACTCAGTGGTTAGAGTATTGCTTTCATACGGCGAGAGTCATTGGTTCAAATCCAATAGTAGGTAGAACTTGTTAAATAACAGCCTCAATCATATATAAATAGTATATAATGAGTTTTTCTACTCATTCGCTTTTATTGATTTTGTATATTTTTTATTCTACTCTATTTCTCTATTGAATTTTAATTCGCAAATTATTTCGTTGCATTAGAATTCGATTCTACTTGTATTGGATTTGATTCTTATTCAATTTTCAATCGTCAGAAGCAAATTAAGGAGTATAAACAGAAGTTCTGTTTATACACCTTAAATTTGCTTATTTTGCTTATTCGGACACACCAACAACTAGTTATGACGGAAGTGATAAACCCAATACATTAGTTTAAGAGATATTACAAATGTATCGGATCAGATTCTATACAATAATAGTCCCTGAACTACATTTAAATAATATATATATATAAGGTAAATTGCTATAATAGTCCATGAACTTTTAAGAAAGGTATCGATTAGTCCTCAAACTTTTTTTTTTATCATAATTTTTTTTATCAAATGATCCCTAAACTCTTAGGAAGGACATAAAATGATCATTTTTACTAACATCCATTCAAAATTAAACGGTTTCATCACTTAAAGAAAAACCAAAATGCTCATAAAAACCCTGTCTTCCTTCCCTTTGCAATTCTCAGACCAAACACCATCAAATAATCAATTTCGAAGATTGTCAGAACAAAACAACCTCCTCTAAAATCAACACACACTTAAAGCAGCAAATCAAACATTCAAAACAATCGATTTAAAAAAGTACAAATCCAACAACCCATATTCATTACATCAAGTTTCATCATGAAAAATAAACAAGACGGATGAGATGGACAAATTATATAAATATACTAAAGGAGTGGAGGATTTTACTGTTTTTTCTACAGTAAATTGTCGATTTTGCCCCCCTCTTCCTTCAGTCGGTTGGCTTGCCCACAGTAAATGGATGATTTTGCCCTCATGTTACTGTGAGGACGCTTTTGCCATAGAGATATATATATATATATATATATAAACAGATTGGGATAGATATATATATATATATATATATATAGACACCTCTGATTAGACATAAGCATGCCATATTCTTAGTAAAAAAGAACGGCCCTCTCTTTGCCCTTCTCCCCACCACTCCTGCTAATTTAAAACCACCCCACTCTCATCTCCTTCTCTCTCTATATATAAATATATATATATATATATATATACACTCCGCTAATTCCCTTCTCTTCTCTTCTCTTCTCCTCACAGTCTTCCAGCCTTCCAATCTCACTCTCCTCCATTTTCTTTTCTGATCCCTTTTGTTGCTTTTTGCATTTATTACTGGTTTCTAATTACCTCCTCTTCTCCCGAGAAAACCCCCCTTCTAAACAGTTTTATTTTTTGTTTTGTTTTACAAAACTTTTTTTTTGAATTTAATATAATCTTTTTTTTCCTATGCGGTATGAAAATAACTTCTAATTTGGTGATTTATTTGTATTACACATAAATTTTTGTCTTAAATTCAATATAATACATGAACAAATAAATAGTTATTTTTATTTAATTATGCATTGATAAGCCATAAAGAGAGATAATATGTTACGTGATTAGGAACTTTGATGAAAATGCAATCCAAACAATGTCTGAACCAATCGTAGTAGTATTGTCGACAATGGCAGCCAAACAATATATGGGTAAGTATATATACAACAATTAAAAAAAATTTTCCATTCTCTTAAGTAAAAAAAAAAAAAATTTTTATATCATTAATCATTAATTATTATAATTGTACATATACAGGTGGACTTTATGTTCAAAGCACCACCGGTATTTCATATTATCTTGATCCAAACATGACTGAAACCAAAAAAATAAAAAAAAAAGTAATATAAAATTTCACTCATAAATTATCATAATTATTTATATTTATTAATTTAAAAAAAAAGACTAGCTTCATTTAATATATTAATTTTATATAGGTTCAGTCATCATATCCAAGGAATCGATTTTATTGCTGGATCAACAAAACAACCATTATCATTAGAAGAACAAAGGACTGCTAACTGAACAACAATCGCAGAACTTCAAGCTTTAAATCCATACCAAAATCAGGTAAATATTAAATTATTATGTATAAAATAGAAAAAACAATTTATTAAACATTATTAATATTATTTTATAGAACAGGAGACAAAATTTACTGTTAAAGTGACTACTACCGTACTTGATATTCGCCAAGGTTGGTTCTACAATACATGTCCAAGATGTTATAGACAAATAAAACAATTAGGGACATCATGGTGGTGTGATAGTCATGGACATTTGAACGCAATGCGAATCACTTGGTAATATACTTTATCTCTATCATAAAAAAAATATACATATATCAATATCAAAGTAATTAAAAATTAAATAAATATTAAAATTTTTCAACAATTACAAAATTAATACACGAATTGAAAACAGCACCAGAGGGATGAACATCGTTATGTTTGGAAAAACTGTCCAATCATTAATAAATAAACCCTACTCCATACTGACGATCTAAGAAGGATATACCGATCCAACCATTATCCCTTCTCTCCTAGACCAACTGAAAGGCATATCAAAAATATTTATCATCCAATTTCGTCTTTGAGGTGCTTTCATTGATGCAGTCATTGTAAGGATATTTGATGGTGATGTACAACCAATGTTATTGCCTGCATCAAAAATTAAGCCATCTGAAGAAATTCCACCATTATTAATCTCCATTGATCCAGAGACACCTCAGTTAGGAGGTAAAAAAATAGTAAAAAAATAACTTACCTTTACCGAACCTATCATTGAAGAAGTAAAATCAAGGTATATTATTATTTATATTTTAATTTCGATTTTTTGATTTTTTGATTTAACATACATATTTATATATTATTAATTATTATATAATTTTATATATTATTATTTTAATCCTCAGCATCAACCTCCTCCATCGCATCTTTAAATTGTATCTCCAAGCGTTTTATCAAAAAAACGAAAGAGACCAGGTAATGTTATTTTTTGTGTATAATTACATATTAAATTAATAAATTTATTTCAATTCATATATCAATTATAAACATCATTTTACTAACATATAGAAATATTTTTTATTATGACAAATCGGATGAGAAAATGAAGAAGGTTAAATATGAATGATACTAGATCATTCTAGGAACAAAAATTTCATACTTCAAGACTTTTTATGTGTATAAATATAAATATATATCCATACTAATATTTATAATTCGAATATCTTAATGCAAATTTGAATATATAAAAAACAAACTAAATTCTCAAAGTTATCGTAAGTATATTATCTTCCTTAATTAACTACATTTAATGTATATAATTTATTTTTATACTTTGTTTTTAACTTTTTTCTCCTATTACTGTGGAACGCACTGTTATTAGACTAGTTATAAACTAAATCAATGAAAAGTTAAAATGAGATAAAATGCCATGTTGCTTCTAGAATTTTTTTCCTTTTTGTTGAAGAGAGAAAATGGAAGCCCCACATCCAAGCTCTAACTCAATCCCCAAAACTGGCTATCAACATGTTCTTTTTTTTTTTTTTTTTTGCCCCCCTATTTCCTCCCTATTTATTGAAGAGAGAAAATGGAAGCCCTAACTCAATCCCCAAAAATGGCTCTCAACATGTTGAGCCTTCTTCTTTTGTGCATTTTTATTTGTAAATGCTTTTCAGTTAGCTATTTTAAAAAAGCAAATAACCATGAACAATGGTTTTTCGTCATTGCTGTGATCTGTTTGTCATGTGGCAATTTTTTAATTTTTATTTTATTTTATTTTTGCTTTTCTATCTCACAAGCGTGGGGTACATACTCGTCAACTAATAAAATGGAAAGCGATGGTGAAATTTTTTTCCTTGGAATTGATTAAAAATAAAGAAAATTCTCAGAACATCAATTTTTTTTTTTTTTAAGAAATGCATGTTTTTAAGATAAATAAATGGGACCATTTCTCCTTGCAACTCTCGCATATTATTCTATTGTACATGTTTTTTCTTTTCGTCTCCAGAGCTTTCTCCATTTCTTCTTCCCTTCTTGCGGGCTGAATCTCCTTGTTTCTTATGTCAGCCTCCGCGAAATAGTTTCATTCTTGCGTTTGTTCCTTGAACGTTTCACTTTCTAGTCTGGTTGCTCAAGCTGGTTTTCCAATGATTTGTTATTTTCTCAGATTTTTCAAGTTCTCTTCTGAGGAAAAGCTTGCATTTTGTTCGAGTTCCCACAGACGGCGCTGGTTGTTTGTGTCGAAATCTGATCAAACAACAAAAAAACATATTTCAAAGCTTAATTGAACCTAAGAATCGGAGGAAACATTGTACAAACCTCATGCCTTTGGCTGATATTTATAGTCCTCCCTCGCAGATAATTTGGCTCAAACCCTTCACTTTACTCTTTTGATCTCGGCCTTATACGCATCTTCTTCTTCTTCCCCTTTATTAACGAGTTCTTCCATCTGACATGGCACGACATCGATTTTGCCTTAGTTCTTCGTCTATTCCAATTCTAGTCTCTAAACATCGTCGCCTTAATCAGTAACTTAAATGTTTACTTTATGTGATGTCGTTTTTTGAATGGTTTAAAATCCACTCCCAAATAACCCAAATGCCGGGAATTAGATCACTAGAAAACCCAAAAAATTTATAATATAATTACTACGGAAATAACACATGCTAAAAATGACATTAAGCTTCACCAGTGATGTAATTTTTTTTCCTTCTAAAACTACAAAAACTCTAATTTATGATCACGTCCTAAGTGTTAATGTAAATACATTGTTGAACTCTAAGTAAGTCCGAATACCATATTTACACTAAATTGAAGACAATTTATATGAAAGAAGTATAAACTTTTAATATTTTGGCCTTTAAATTGAATATAAAGCTAAAATTAGTCTATTTCTTGAGTGGATGATAGAAAGCACGATAAGGTCTACAAGCAGTTTAATTAATAGACTAACATGAATAATATATCTAGTTTCTCCTCAAGTAATATTCAAGAGTTTATACACAAATATTCATTTGTTTAATCGTGCTAAAAAAATCAGGTAAATGACTTATAAATAAAGGTGTATAGTAGGTATATGTATGCGTATAAATAAAGATACATGTATTCATACTTGGTTCTTGTATATAAGTGCTTGTTTGGAGTTGTAGTTGGAACTCATGTTTTTGAGTTGAGTTCCAACTGAACTCGTTTGGCTGGGCAGTTCATTTTGGATGGAAATTTGAACCGTTGTACAGTAACCCAAACTGGGTTTACTGTGCACCGAATCTTCTCACATGGTCTCTGGCTCACCTCTGCCTTGCCCACTGTTCACCGCCCTCGTGTTCCTCCCCGACTACTTGCCTTCTGCTGCTTGTTAGTGGCCTGTGGCTTGTGGCTTGTGGCTTGTGGCTTGTGGCCTGTGGCTACCAACCCCTCGACCATCTGCTCCTGACCAGTACGTCCGTCGAGCTTGGTCCTCCATCCTCTCTCCCATTTGGTTTTTTAAATCGTTGTTCTACTGGCCACGCTCACTCACCCATAGGCAGATGCGTCGGCGGTTGGGGTCTGCGAAGCGAAGGCAAACCCTTGGGCTGATTACCCACTATTTCCGAATCCAGAAATCCTCTACCCGAGCCGTTGGTTCCTGCTTGAATCCGCCGATAGCCAGTGTTTACTCCTCCTCCGGTTCGAATTCGGTAACTCTAGTATAATTTCTTCCCCTATGACTCAAACAAATTTACTTAAACTTTGAGTATTTTGATGCCGAAAACTTGGTTTGTGGTTTAAGGTCGATCTTCGTTTTTCACATGCCATTATAATGTTGGTTTGGGTTTCGGTTTGGGTATTTTGCTGCCTGACACATGCAGTGAAATTTTCACTATAAAGGGGGTTGGCTTGCAATGTGCATCCTCATTTGGGTTTAGTTTTGGTAAAATTTGGGTGTTAGCATGGCCGTTGGTTGATTTTTTCGTCGACTACCAATGAATTGTGTTACTGTTAGATGACTTAATCATGGTTTGTGGTCCTTCATATCTTTATTAGATGGTGCATTGAACATGTTTTTAGGTTGATTTGTGATTGGTTTAAGGAACCAAAACCTGGTTTGGATCATTTTTGCTCTTGTTGCTGCATTGAACATGTTTTCAGGTTGAATTTAAGTTGGTTTAAGGACCCAAAACCTGGTTTAGGTCATTCTCTCTATTGTTGGTGCATTGAACAGGTTTTTAGGCTGATTTTTGGTTGGTTTAAGGACCCAAAACCTGATTTGGGTCCTTTTTTTCTCTTGTTGCTGCATTGAACATTTTTTAGGTTGAATTTATGTTGGTTTAAGGATCGAAAACCTGGTTTGGGTCATTCTTTCTATTGTTGGTGCATTGAACAGGTTTTTAAGTTCATTTTAGGTTGGTTTAAGGACCCAAAACCTGGTTTGGGTCATTCTTTCTCTTGTTGCTGCATTGAACATGTTTTTAGGTTGAATTTAGGTTGGTTTAAGGAACCAAAACCTGGTTTGGGTCATTCTCTCTATTGTTGGTGCATTGAACATGTTTTTAGGTTGATTTTAGGTTGGTTTAAGGACCCAAAACCTGGTTTGGGTCATTCTTTCAATTACGTTGGTGCATTGAACAGGTTTTTAGGTTGATTTTAGGTTGGTTTAAGGACCCAAAACCTGGTTTGGGTCATTTTTTCTCTTGTTGCTGCATTAAACATGTTTTTAGGTTGAATTTATGTTGGTTTAAGGACCCAAAACCTGGTTTGGGTCGTTCTTTCAATTGTTGGTTCATTGAACAGGTTTTTAGGTTCATTTTTGGTTGGTTTAAGGACACAAAACCTAGTTTGGGTCCTTTTTCCTCTTGTTGTTGCATTGAACATGTTTTTAGGTTGAATTTAGGTTGGTTTAAGGACCCAAAACCTGGTTTGGGTCATTCTCTCTATTGTTGGTGCATTGAACAAGTTTTTAGGTTGATTTTAGGTTGGTTTAAAGACCCAAAACCTAGTTTGGGTCATTCTTTCAATTGTTGCTGCATTGAACATGTTTCTTTTGCAAGTTCTGAGTTAGTTTGAGGACCCAAAACCTGGTTTGGTTCATTTGACATGGTTTCGGGTCGTTTCTGCTAGGTTTAATCAACCCGAAACCTGGTTCGTATCAAGGCTTGATGTTTTGCTGTTTTAATCTTGGTGTTTTACATCGCGGTTAATGTTCAGCTTTAATCCCTTGTGGGCGATGATGTATACAGCAAATCCAATATTGCGTATTGTAATATGACTGGTGAGTTAGTTAGTTGCTATATATCATCAGATACCGGTATATTAGCACATATTGGCCGTTAAGGGGCTTACTCGTATAGTCTGCTTGTCATGTCCTTGGGTAACCCCAGACCCATTACTTATATGCCATGGTATCTGTGTTTGTTTTGGGTAACTGACATGTCTCAGATGAAATATGTCGATCACTTTCCACTGAGCCAACTTCTCCTCTTGCGCCCTGTTTTATGTGTTATGTGTTTCATTTTTTGGTTATCGCTTTCTTAAGGAAACGCCTCAAAAATCGACGGGTGCGACGTACGTATGGGACCATGCAAAGGAAAAAGTTTTCCTCGAAAAGCTTGATTACTACTTGACCTGCAATGTCGGTAAACAGCCCTCACTCGCGGCCCTTGAACTATGAGCCGTCGAGTTTATTGCTAAGTTTGGAGGAGTTCCTGCTTACGACATAACATTATATCAAAAGAAGGAAAGGATGAAGAAAATATATCGGGGCTAGAAGGCGTTGCAATGTTGGACCGGCTTAGGATATGATCCGGTGACGGATCGAGTCATCTGCTTAGACGATATGTGGAAGAAATTTATTTAAGTAATAAAAAATCACACTAATAAATGGCATGTCCTGTATATTTCCCCACGTGACGATTGGACATTGATGTTGGTATAACTTCTTTTGCAGGTTTACAAGGAGTGTAACCATCTCCGTCATGAGGGGCTACGGAACAAGGAGCTTTATTATAACGTTTTCAAGAAAAATCATGCTTGTGGTGCCTCGGGTTTCGGCTCAGTCACGATGCGAGATGACGGTACTGTAAACATCGAGCTTGATGCCTCAACGGACAACTTCGGCAATGGACCGGAGTTAGGAGACGATATGACACTGTCCACCGGCACCCGTCAATGTACCAACAGAAGAGCCAACCCCCATGCAGGTCCGTCGCGATCTAGGGGCAGTTCTCGCAAGAGGAAGCAAAGGGACGAAACGGATATTGTTGGTGGTCCCTGAACTCTTTAAGAAGGTGCCAATTGGTCCCTAAACTTTTTTTTTTTTAGTAAAAAGGCCCTACACGTTTAATAAGAATGCAAAAAAGGGTAAAACCCTAACGGTAGTTAAAATTTGGACAGAAAAATGCATGTGCCTTAGAAGATGTATCAATTATTGTCAAAATTACTAAAATAACCCTAATAAAAAGAAAAAACAAAAACACCCAATTTTACTACATCTTCCCACGAAACATTTGAGGTTCAGTAGTAACTCAGAACTCCTAAGCTTTTTATATTGATGCACTCTAAACTTCTAAATTTATAACATTTTGCATCTCATTGATAAATAATATTGATTTTTTAATTAAAATTGATACTTTACTTGAATGTATATTATCAATAAATAAAGATAAAAATGATTATTTATATCATGAATTAACAACTCATGTACATGTTACATATCAATTTCTTTTAAGAGATTAATATTATTGTTAATGGGGTGTAAATTATTACATATTTATAAATTTAGGATAAAAATTATTAAAATTAAAAATTTAATGTGTAAATTATAACTCTATAATAAATTTAGAATGTACCCAAAAAAAAAATCCCTTAAAAAAAAACCATATAATGCCATCAAACAAATTAATCCATTATGGAACTTGCCAAGCCACCATCCCCCCCTCTCCAAAGTAAAAAAATAAAAAAAAAAAGCCACAAATCCCATTTTCTGTTTGTTGCTCAAATTACCCGCCCACAGATGTTCGCTGCCGCCTCCCTCCCCCATCGCTAACCTATGAAGCCACCACCCATGGATAACCTGGATCTACATGAACACGGAGGCCGCGGCCCCCTCGCACAACCGCCGTGAACCCAGTCCACGAGAGCCCGGAGCCAACCGCCACCACGAACAGCCGCCGCTAACCCATTTCACTCGAATCTAGCCGCGATGAGCTCTCCCCCAACCCCGACGACAATTCCCTTTTCCACTATGGTCCTCGCGAATCCCCTTAACATCTTCGATGAACAAAACCTGCAAAGATAGAGAGAGAGCCACTGCGTGAGCCCTCCCCCAACCCCGACGACCCACCCCTTTACCTTTGCCGCCCCCCGCGAAACCCCCTGTCATCCCTAACGATCACAACCTGCAGAAAAGAGAGGGAGAAGGAGAGAGACAGAGTCGTTTTTTTTTTTTTTTTGAAGGCAAATTATTTTTGAGTATTTTTCATGTTTTTTTTGGGAAAGGTTGTGGTAAAGCTCCTTTGAGGGGCATTACCACAACTCTCATAGAGTCTAATTTTTGGACCATTCAGATGAAAATATGTGGGAATGATTATGGAGTTGCACAAAAAATCACATGCATATGGTTGTAGAGGAGTACTCCCCTGAAGGGGAAGAGAGAGAGGGGAAGAGAAGAGAGAGAGGGGAAAAGAGAGAGAAGAGAAGAGAAGAGAGAGGGGGGGAGTTCGCCGGCGGCCGGGGCTGGGGCCGGTGGTGGGGGGTTGGCCGGGGTGGGGGGCCGCGGGGGAGAGGGAAAGAGAGAGAGGGGAAGAGAAAGAGAAGAGAAGAGAAGAGAGAGAAAGGGGAAGAGAGAGGGCGGGGCTGGTGGTGGGGGTTGGCCACGGGTGAGGGGCCGCAGGGGAGAGGGGAAGAGAGAGAGGGGGAGTTCGCCCGGCCGGGGCCGGTGGTGGGGGGTTGGCCGCGGGTGGGGGTCGCAGGGGAAAGGGGAAGAGAGAGAAAGGGGAGAGGGGAAGAGAGAGAGGGGGTACCGGCGGGGTGGGGCGGCCGGGGCTGAGCCGGCGGTGGGGGGCGGGGGGTGGGGGGAGGCCGGCGGGGGAAGAGAGAGAGAGAGGAGAAGAGAGAGAAAGGGTAGAGAGAGAGGAGAAGAGAAAAGGAAGAGAGAGAGGGGAAGAGAGGGAGGGGCTGCCGGCGGGGGAGGGGTGGCCGGAGCTGGGGCGGCGGTGGAGGCGGCCGGGGTGGGGTAGGGGGGTCGGCCGGAGAGAGAGAGAGAGAAGAGAGGGAGAAGAGAAGAAAGAGAAAGGGGAAGAGAGAGAAAAAGTCACCGGCAGCCGGCCGGAGGTGGGTCGCCGGCGTCCCTCGCCGGCGGCTGGCCGGTCGCTGGCGACGGAGAAAATAAGGGTAGGAAAGTTTGTATGAGGTAAGGTGTATGGTAACTATGATACACCAATAACTTTTTAACCGTTCGATTGAATCTTAACGGTCTAAAAAAAGACTCTACCGGTAGTGACCCTCAAAGGGTCTCTACCACAACCTTTCCCGTTTTTTTTACTTAACTTTTAATTTTAATTATTACTTTGTCAAATTACCCCCCTAATTATTTCACGTGCAGCTCACATGGGGTAGATCCGGCCAAAACTTAATAGCTGTTAGGGTCTATTTGGCAACTTTTTCATAAATTCGGGAATCAACAAATAAAAAAAAAATTTAAGGACCAACCAGCACCATAAATAAAAGTTCAGAGATCATTACGGTAATTTACCTTTGTATGCAAGCCGAAACAAAAAAATAATACATGTGGATTAATAATAATAATAATAATAATAATAATACAAAAAAATTTCTGTATGCAAACCGAAAAAAAACATATGGATTATTAATTTGATACATATCTTGCATGTTGATATTAGTTGTATAAGGGAAACATATAAAAACAAAAAAAAAAATCCATGGAAACTGTTTCCTTTAACATTTTGCTTTTTCAAAAAATAGATGATATTAAATTAACAGAAATTTTGTGCTTGAACTCACATATAAGTTTTCATTCATGTACGTTTCTTTAAAGGAATTGACTGTTTAGCCTAACGGTAAAGGTTGGTTCAAATTCCTTCATCATATCAATTTAAAAATAATGTGCCATTATTATTATTATTATTATTATTATTATTCGTTTTAACGACAGAATCCCTCCCGAAGAAAAGAGTGAGTAAACAAGTTCCTCTAGATGATGGGCATTGATGTGTTGATAACGAGGATTGCACTCCGAGATGCCAAAAAAAAAAAAAAAAAAAAAAAAAAAAAAAGGCGGAAGCTTATTAAAAGATGCTTTTGTATAGTACCCTGTTAAAACCATGGTTAATTAGTGTTTCTAATCTTACAATTTGAGTACAGATATATGTATATATATATATATATATTTCGTACATAGGTTTTTATTCGTATGTTTGCTTTTGAAGTTAAAAAAAATTTCTTTTCTTTGAAAGAGAAAGTCATTTTATTTTGGAAATAGATTGTTGTTTGGATGTGTGTAAAAAAAAAAAAAAAAAAATCCCTATTTGAAATAAATGAGTCTGAAATTGGTTTGGATGTCAACTTAAAAGTCCTCTCCTTTTCAAGATGAAAAGAAATGGTGTTTAGAATAGTCCATTAAGAAAGGATTTCAAAAATGTAATGCAGAAAGCAAGTTTGAGAATAAATAAGGTATCCATTTACAAAATAGTCATCAAAGCATGTTGAGAATAAATAAGTAGTCAAATAGTGAAAAATGAGTTTAATACCTGTGCGTTGCATGGTAGGAAAAAAAAAGAAGTTAAAGACAAAGTATGAGGATAAATAATATACATTAAAGGTGATTGATTAAGATAGATAATATAATTACAAAAAATATGAGGATTTAGTTTGTTTTTTTATAAATTCAAATTTATATTAAGATGTCAAAGATATATATATTAGTATGGATATATATATATATATATATATATGTACATAAAGTTCTGAAATATGGAATTTTTTCCGTGCAATAAATTGGTGTCATTCATATTTAACTTTATTCATTTTCTCCTGTGATCCGCCATAATAAAAAATTTATATGTTAGTAAATTTATGTTTATGGTTAAAATACAAATTAAAATAATTTTGGTAATTTAATATGTAATTATGCATAAAAAAATAACATTACCTAGTCTCTTTTTATTTTTTTGACGGATCACTTGGAGATACAATTTGAACTTGTAATGGAGGAGGTTGGTGCTAGGACTAAAATAATAATAATATATAATTATGTAATAATTAATGATATATAAATATATATGTTAAATGAGAAAATTTAAATTGAAAATAAGATATAAATAACAATAAACCTTGATTCCACTTCTTCAATGATAGGTTCGCTAAGAGTGAGCTGTTTTTTGTTGTCTTTTTGCCTCCTAGCTAGGGTGTCTCTAAGTCAAAGGAGTTTAATGATGGAAGAATTTCTTCAGAAAGCTTAGTTGTCAGTACAGGTAATAACATTGGTTGCACATCATCATCAAAGGTTTTTACAATGACTGTATCGATAAAAGCACCTCTGAGACGAAATTGGATACCGAATATTTTTGATATGCCTTTTAGTTGGTTCAGGATATGAGGGATAATATTTGGATCAGTGTATCCTTCATGGATTGACAATATAGAGTAATGTTTATTTATTAATGATTGTACAGTTTTTCCGAACATGATAATGTTTATCCCTCCAGTGCTATCTTCAATTGGTGCATTGATTTTGTACCTGCTGGAAAGAGTTAATATTTATTTTAATTTTTAATTACTTTGGTATTTATATATATATATATATATTTACAATAAAGATAAAGTTTATTATCAGATGATTGGAATTGGAGTTAAATATCCATGACTATCATACCACCATGAGGTCCTTGATTGTTTTATTTGTCCATAACATCTTGGACAGGCATTGTATAACCAACTTTGACGAGCATCAAGTTCATTGATGGTCACTTTAATAGTGAATTTTGTCTCCTGTTGGATAGATAAATAATGTTTGTTGAATTAAATTTTTATTTTACATATGATAATTAAATATTTACCTGATTTTGAAATGGATCTAGAGCTTGAAGTTCTGTGATTGTGGTTCGGTTCACAGTCTCTTGTTCCTCTAATGATAATAGTTTTTTTGTCGATTCAGCAATAAAATCAATTATCTCAATAAAATGATTGAATTTATAGAAAATTAATATACTAAATGAAGTTAGTATATTTTTTTAAATTAATAAATATTAATAATTATGATAATTTATGAGTAAAGATTTATAATATCTTTCTTTTTTGATTTTTTTGGTTTCAGCAATGTCTGGATCAAAGTAGTATAAGTACCAGTAGTGCTTGCAACAAATAGTCCACCTGTATATGTATAATAGTAATAGTTAATGATTAATGATATAAAATTTTTAATTTTTTTATTTAAGAGAGTGGAAAAATTATTTTTAATTGTTGTATATATACTTACCTATATATTGTTTAGCCACCATTGCTAAAAATGCTGTTACGACTGGTTCAGACATTGTTTGAATTGTATTTTCGTCAAAATTTTCTCCAATTTCTTCTCAGAGAGTGACATTAAGTGTTTCTTTTTTGTTGAATAAAATAAATACAAATAAATAATTTATTGATAATAAATTATGAAATTTTTAAAAATATGTTTTTACTAATATATTATTTATAGTTACTTGATATTTTAAATAACTAAACTTCGACTATTTACCGATCTATCGTTTATAATAGATTCTTTTATACCTTTGACTGAGACAACCCGACCAATCACATCTAATGCAATATAATAAATAAGAAGTTATTATTTATTAATTTTAATAGAATTAATTTATTTATTGTAAATTAACAAATATAAATATCATATATAATTTACCTGATAGAAGATTATTGATGTCGACTTTTGATATTAACTGACTGAACTCCACAAAATTAAATTTATATTGGGGTATTTTTGTTATGTCTTCCTCAATGTTTTTGAAAATTGTGGATCTTGTGAATTGCAACATTGCTACATGAGGAACAATCTTATACCTTTATTTGTTGTTAGTGATGAAAAAGTTACTGATTTTATATATATTGCCCACTTGTATTTTAGTTGTTACGAATTTAGCATCTTTTGCATGAATGAAACCACGTATTGCTTCATCCTGTATAAAAAAAAAAAATTACATGTTCATATGTTATTATTATTAACATACTAAATAATTGCTTGAGATGCATTCTATTAATAATATAATATTTATAAAAAATAAATTAAGTTACCTGTTTGTCAACTAATAAGCAGTTAAGGCTTATTAATCATCCAGTTTTATAGTCAGTGTTCCTTCATAATCAACACACTTGAGCGCATATAGTTTGATGCGTTTTCCCCGGTTTCAAGACTCGTATTGGGCTGAACATCTTCTATAGATAGGAAGAATATATATTTATATATATATATATATGTATATATGTGTAATAGTTTATAAGAGGAAGTTAACTTTTAAAGGCTGCAAATATTGTTTTGTGGTAAAATAAATTAAAACTGGATTAATATTATTTTTATTATCATTCTTCACGTAAATTTGTCATCCTTGATGAATAATGTACAATATTTCTCTATAAACAGTGTTTTTAATATGATTTGGATATTTATTGATTGAATCGTGTATAAAAATATATAAACCTTTTGATGAAGTCACTTAAGATTAAGCATTATATAATTGTCTGTGGTTGAAAATTTTATCTTCTAAATATAGTTTGACTTTATTTAGAGATTGACCTTGACTTTTGTTTATTATTATTGCATAACAAAATTTTAAAAATAATTTTATTGTCGTTTTATAACAAATTTTTAAAGGAAATTTCATCTTTTTAAAACAAAAGGCCATTTTGATCACGAATTGTCATTTAAGATTCGATTGCCAGTTTTTGTATAGTTTTGTAATTTTGTGTGATTGTTAGATTTTTGTATTTTGATGTTATTAGATGAAATTGGCCTTTTAAGCATTGTTTTAACTTGATGGATGAGTTTGATATTATTATGGCTTTTTGCTAATTTTATTATATTTATGATATATGGCATGAAGGTTCTAGAGGTGACCACCAGAGAACATCATTCATCATATCACTATCAAGAATATTTAAAAATGTTAAGGTAAATATAAGTACACTCTCACTTTCAACATAAGTCAAATAATTAAGAAGTAAATGTTTTTTAATGTTGATGATGATTTTATGATGGTTTAATGCTTCTCTTATGATAAAGTTTTAATGAAAAATGTTTCTATGTGTTTTGATGTTTTGAAATGGTGTTGTACACCCTTGATGTGACCGCTAGCTGTCTTTTATTCAGTGAGTAGACTTACAGCCAGGGTTGGTTTAGGATTTGCTACTCTATACTTTCTATGACTAGCACGCTATAATGGTGCAATGCCGAACCCATTATATGATAGTTTTATAGTTAAAAAATTTTCAATGATGTTTCTATTTTTTTTATGACGTTTCTATGTATGATTATTAAAATATATATATATATATATATATGTATACTTATTTATGTTTATGAGATATAAGTGTCTTACTAAGTATTTGCTTATATAAATTAATTCTTGATGTAGACAAAGGAAAGGGTAAGATGTAGCTATGGAGAAGCGTGAAAGGGGGGGAAGGATAGATCATGTGATGAATATGCTTTCTTTTAAAATAAATTTTTGAGACTTTGGTTTATGGTTGTTTTTAGTTGGAAGATTATTTTGAACTTTTTTAAATTTATTTTGTGTTAAAATTTTTTTAAAAATTAAAATTATTACTTTTAAGATAAAATTTGATATTTAAAAAATTTGATATTTAAATTATTATTTTTCAAAGTCATTTTTTAGATTTGTTAAGAACAATTTTTCAAGTTTATTGTTTTCCATAATTTTATAAGAAATGAATGTTGAAAAAAAAAAAAAGTAAACTACAATGGTCCATGAGGGTTATACCCTAAACAAGCTTTTGCCAAAGAAGACAAAGAGCTTGTAAGCTATAAGAGAATCCACCAAGAAGAGGTTGGAGATAGGTGCCGATGGAAATAAGCACGGATGGTTGTGATTTTACTCACAGTTGCAGTAAGGGCTCACAATTTCATGCTTCATTATTCTTCCACTGATAATGGAGGTGATCTCTAGAGCTACTACTACAAAAGTTGGAATAGATGACAGAGATTACATGATGGTTTTAATCGTCATCTAAAATGGTTCACTCTTTGATTTCTCGACTTCCTTCTTAAACCATCATTGAAAGTTATTGATTACACGATAGTTTTCTTAAACCATTATTGAAAGTTATTGATTACATGACGGTTTAAAAAAACCATCATTGAAAGTCATTGATTACACAATGGTTTAAAAAAACCATCGTTAAAAGTTATTGATTACACAAAGTTTTCTTAAACCGTTATGGAAAGTAGAGATTAGACGATGGTTTAAATAAACCATCATTGAATCTCCACTTTCAACGATAGTTTAAGAAAATCATCATATAATCAATAAATTTCCACAACGGTTTAAGAAAACCGTCATGTAATCTCCAATTAAAAACCCCTGCCAGCCTTAAT
This sequence comes from Ficus microcarpa, assembly GCA_025413485.1. Lineage (NCBI taxonomy): Eukaryota > Viridiplantae > Streptophyta > Magnoliopsida > Rosales > Moraceae > Ficus > Ficus microcarpa. The sequence continues at coordinate 18,044,946 of CM046380.1, read as the reverse complement.
TTCATTTTGTAGAACAGTTTCACAACTGTGAAAAACAATACAAAGACCTGCGAAAACAAATCATTTACTGCCATTCAATGTTATAACTATTGTCCACCATACCAACACTATCTTATAGTCATTATTTGTAAGTGATTACTTACTCTTTTGAGTTATTTTGTATTTATTGTATATATTTTAAATATATAAAACTTTAAATTTTATTTTGTTTTTGTTTTTTTTGAAAGCTCGATTTGTTAAATTATGCCAAAAACTTGATATGTATTATTTAATAGCAAAAACTTGATTATTAAATGTATTTTATGATCTTTAATTTGGATTTAGGGGTTTTTGCAAATGGATCGAAAATGGATGTGGGCTAATAGATTGACTAAAAGATATCAAGATGGTATTGAAGAATTTTTGTCATTTGCCAAAACTCACAAGAAAAATGATAAGATTTGGTGTCCTTGTGTGGATTGTTGAAATCATAGGTCTCGTTCAGTTGATGATGTTAAAATACAATTGCCTACACGTGGGATTATTTGTTCATACCAAACATGACATTTACAGAATGAAATTTGTTTGGATCCAACATCAAAGAATAAAGGAAAAGAACCTATTATTGAGGAAGATGTAGGAGATAATTTGTTTGATATGATTAATGATTTGGAAGAACACTTTGTGCACCATCCAGAGTTATTTGAAGTAATGATAAATGATGTCGAGATGTCCTTGTATAACGGGTGCACTAAATATATGAAATTGTCCACATTTGTCAAATTATGGAACACGAAGGCATCAGGAGGATGGACAAATTCTAGTTTCACTACTCTTTTATAATTTCTAAGAAAAGTTCCACTGGTTGATAATAAATTACAGACTAGTATGTACGAAGCTAAGAAGGCGTTAAGTACTTTGGGAATGAAATATGAAAAAATAGGAATGATCGCGTCCTTTACCGAAATAGGTATAAGGATTTGGATGAATGCCCAGTTTGCAAAAAGTCATGATGGAAAAAGGGCAAAAAGCCAATAAATGGTAGTAAAGGAGTGCTGGCAAAGGTTTTTGGTACATAACAAGGAGTGCCATGTTTGCAGCATTTATTATGTAATTCTGATCATGCCAAGAATTTGACTTGACATCATGATATATGTATAAAAGATGGCATGCTTAGACATCCAGCCAATGCACCATATGTTGAAAAAATCGGATCCGATATCAGAGTTACGGCGCAGTGGAAGTTTTAAAATTTTGTATGCCAATTCGGAAAAGAAGCTCATGGTGCATATAACAATAAATTCAATTCATGATCAAGCGTACCTTTTTTCTTGGATTTCGGAATTGCTAAAGTGTTTGACCAACGTGTCTTCTTTCTTATTCTTGAGTTCCATGTCTCAGAGTGTGTATGGGCATACGTTCTATGAATCCAAGCTACCGATAATGCTTTCCGAAGTCTAGATCCCTCCTTCTCAATTCCGACGTTTCTCGTTGAGAATATGATTGAGGTTATTTCTTAAAAACTACAAAACAGGAGCCGGTTAACCTCTTATGAAAATTATCACTTGATTTAACCTTCCTCACAGTTTTGATTCAATGGAATTTTCTCTCTTTTTTGTCTCTCACAAGTGTGGCCGAATTTTTGAAGTAGAAGAAACCCCAATAGGTTTTTCTCTCTCTCTCAAAAACATTTTTCCCTTTAGTGTGAATCACCAAAAAATTAGTTTTTCAAGAATCCCTATCCTTTATATAGTATTCCAATCCTTTTTCAAAACTTATCTCCTACTTGAAAAATAATTATTTTTCTGGATAATATTTTGAACCAAATGATCATACAAATTAGGGCTAGATTTATTGAACCTAAAAACATTTTTTCCAAAAGGAGATCTTTCCTCAAAAAATTCGGCCACCTTTGAAATTCAAAGGTTGATTAGTGGTTCAAATCTTAAATTAAGAATCTAGATTAGTCAAAAGATCTTAGTCCTATCTAGATTCAAATTTCTTTTAAACCTTTTCGAATTTAAATACAATTCACTTATTTGAATAAATATTTTCCACAAACATTAACTATATTAATTAATTTAAATCAATGGAATATTTCAAATTTTCTTTTCTCATAAAAACCGTGCACCTCTTTTAATTAGGAAAGAAAAATCCATGAAATAATCTCCATTGTTTAAATTAATTAATAATTTAATGTTAGAAATATATTTGAACAATTTTGAAACAAAACTTTCTTCTCTCTACTCAATTAAAAACCATGCACCTCTTTTAGTTAGGAGAGATAAATTTTATTTTCCAAAATTAAATAATTTAAACACAATCTTATTTCCAAAATTCAATTAACTAATTACATGTTGACAAATCATATTATTTGTCTACACAACTTTCACATGTGTAATCCTTTCCAGATTGCATGTTTGAGAGTACCATATCTTAGTAGACATTACTAAATTCCATTTAAATTTATCGATCTCATTAGGAACAAATCCTGAGACGCTATATGGAACTATATGAGCTAATAGAGGGACCCAATGGAAATATGTAAAGAGACTCCTATAATTGTAAAAAATTAATCCTAGATTAATTATTTATCAATTATCAACTTCAAAACTATTCAACTAGAAGTTTGAAGCTAAACTCTTGTTTACATACCGTATTACGAAAGCTCTCTCATGTAGTGCTTCTTCCATGATTTATTCATCGCTTGCTTAATCCCCATATGTTATCCATGATTGAATTAAGGACTTTTTCCATTTTACCTTTTCAATCATTTTAACTTAAAGTTCCATTATTCTCTATTGAAAGAACCTCCAATTGTAAAACCATACAATTGATAAACCATCAGAGAATACAAAGTAAACCGATGGCCAAGATCTTGTTATACTATCTTTCAATTCCTGAATAATGCCTTTAAGTAGATAACACATACTATCGTTAAGATAGCTATGGATTCCATATTTATGAATCTTGATTTCTCCATCCATAAGTCATGCACTCAAAACACAAGCATATTGACCATGAATTAACAGTGTCTTACCTGTAGTGCATTAAAGTACATAAGTCATGGATACGAACTCAAGTAATTGTTTCAGGATTAAGATTAATGCAGGATGATAATCAATGCATCATTGATTCTTATAAACGGAATTATTAAACCGAATCAATTAACACTTTAGGTTTAGTCCAATGTCATACCTCAATACTGGTATACATTAAAGTTTCTACTCGGAACCTATCCGATGATTAAGACAAATCATCCCTCCAAGGAACTAGACAATCTTTACAATCTTATCATGAATAAGATCCCCAAATCTTATTCCATCGATTGTAGACTATTTTTTTAGACTGTTATCAAATTACCATGTCTTCTATGTATACCCCGTATACATATGGTAATCCGATATATTACCAACAGCCAAGGAGTATTTTATGTTTGCTCAAAATAACCATACAATTAACAAATGAAAGTAAATATGACACAACTTATTAAACATGAATAACCTACTCTTATTAATATCAAAATGTCATATTTACAGAAACTCTCTAATATTAATTTTTTATCCTTATGGCACATTTAGATCCCAATACCATAATGGAAGACCTTTGATGGCGATCATCCTGAATTTAGTGTGGAACCATGGAATCTACGTTTAGGTTTATCTACGAACAGAATGAACCTACATGGTAATATGAATAGCAGGCATAGTACTTGGACCATCATACTTGTCAACTATAATCTCCTTCTGAAATTGAGCATGAAGCGGAAGTTATTGATGTTTACTTTATTGATCTCCAGTCCTTAACAACTAGGGAATGACATTGATGTGTACTTGGCACCGTTAATCTATGATCTAGAGAGCTTGTGGGACACGGGGATCGAAGTTAGAGATTCTTATCGTCAAGAGACTTTACACTTCGTGCTATGTTGATGTGGACAATTAATGACTTTCCCACTTATGGAAACCTATCTGGTTATTAGTTAAGAGTTCAATGGGGTTGTCCTGTTTGTATGAAAGAAACATTTTCCATCCGATTGAAGAATGGTAAGAAGACCGTTTACCTTAGTCATAGGAGATTGTTACCAAAAAATCATCGATACCACAAATTAAAAAAGGCTTTTGATCATAATACTGAAGAAAGAATCCCTCCCTAAGTTTTGCTGGTCAAAGATGTATTTGAGATGGTTAAAGATTTGAAAGTAGTGCTTGGGAAGTAACAAGGATCCGGTGATCGATGAACTTTGGAAAAAAAGGTCAACCTTTTACAAACTTCCATATCGAAAGTCACTTTTCGTTCCTTATTGTTTGGATGTTATACATATTGAAAAAAATGTTTGTGAATCGATAATGGGCACGTTGCTTGACATTCTTAATACAACCATAAGATGGTGAAAAAGCACGGTTGGATCTTAAGGAATTGAAGATTAGACTTAATTTGCTCCCCACGAAAAGAGGAAATGCCACTTACTTATTTCCGACAAAATACACATTATCTAGACAAGAAAAAAGAAAGTTTTGTGAATGGCTCGCTTCTATAAAAGTGCCCAATGGGATTCTTCCAACTTCAAAAGGTTGGTGTCGATGAAAGATTTAAGGCTTATTGGTATGAATATACATGATTATCATATCTTGATGCAACAATTATTACCACTTGCCTTGCGATGAGTTTTAACGAAGGATGTGAGATTCACAATTGCCAAGTTATGCTCATTTTTCAATTCGACATGCTCCAAGGTAATTGATCCACTTATGCTAGATTCGCTACAATTGGAGTAGGTTAAGACATTGTGCATACCTGAGAAGCATTTTCCACTATCTTTTTTTGAGATGGATGTCTCCTTTTGAAAAGTATATGAAGGTTTTATAGGGTTATGTCAAAAACCGGAATAGATTGCAAGGATGTATATTAGATAGCTATATAGTAGAGGAATCGGTTGAATCGTGTGACGCCCTCACCTACGTAGGGTCGTCACATTACTTGCTTAACTATATCTTTCTTGAAAATTTGAGAATAAATTTTTTTTTTCAACATACATATATATAAATTTGCCCGTAGCAATTTACCTTACATATATACTGAAATAAAAAGATTGTTTAAAGTCTTTAGTACCAAATATACTATGTAACATAATTTGTTTTCGTGACATATACATATATACAAAAACTTCTTAACTCAGAAAAAGGTGAGGAAAATTATGCGTAATGATATCCCACACCGCCCTTCATCCGCCGCATCGTCCACATATAGCCCACCATTCATGCTGCAGGCTTCTTACCTACAGTATAAAATATAACTAACGAGCCTTCGCCCAGTAAGCACAACTGTAATCTCACAAAACATTTTTATTTTAAACATCTTGAACACATACCAATCAACATGTACATATGCATGAACCATTTATGTTCATTTATGCATCCATTCTTTTTTTTAACTTGAACTTGTTATCTTTCAAATGGGCCCTCTTGTGTACGTACCAGATATGTGCTATCCAGATAAAGTTAGGGGTTTGCAAGGTCCCTAACAGTTCTGGGAAACATAAACTTGAACATAAATAGTCCTCTACCTTCAGGAGGTTGGTACGACACTTTACATGTGTTTTCTTACCATGTGGTTTATCATTAGTGAACATGCCTTATGATGTCACTATATCATATCATAATTTATACTTCATTCATAACTTGGCATGGCATTTCTACAACCATAGCACTTTTGCAACCATAACCTTTTTTTTTTTTTGTAAATATAGCACTTTTGTAAACATGATATTTTGTAAATATAGCACTTTTACAAACATGACATTTTACGAATATAGCACTTTTGAAAACATGACATTTTACAAATACAGCACTTTAGTAAACATAACATTTTGCAAATATGGCATCACGTAGGACATAGAACAAAATATGTCATAGCATATTTGAAAATAAATTACTATCTTTCATACTGCAGGTGAGGTTTGTACTTACCTCTTGTGCCGTGTTCTGAGTGTTGCGGCTTCAAATCGGTTTGCAACAGCAGGTCACTTCCTGCTATTTGAAAGAACATAGGATCAGGATCCTATCATAAAATGTTGGTGACCTAACCAACATTCATACGTAATCTTAGTTGTATGTTCCCGATACTTGTTACCTTACTTGGTCTCAATTAGTCGTCATTCTTCTTAAGAATAATCAAACTTTGATTATTCTTTAAGAGGTCACGTTGGATAACCTCTTTTTGGTGCTAAGCCCTTAATCTTTCCATTAGGATTTAAGTTTATCATTCTACCTTTGGGTTTTACTCTTACATCGTAATCATTGGGTTATCTCCATTAACCATTAAATCCTAGCTCAATTGTATATTTTGGCTATCCCTTAGGGTTATATTGGGTAACCCTTAGGGTCAATTTAATTTAACGTTAGGTCAACCAAAGTCAACCTTTGGTCACTAAGGTCAACTCTCGGTCAACTAAGGTCAACCTTGGGCTTGACCCTGTAACTCGGGTGTCCCTCCTGGTTACTATCCGTCATTATTTCCTTTTTCAAATTTTAAAATCATTTGGTCTAAAATCTTGAAAATACTTGGCTTAAAATCTCATTCTTTTTCTTAACTTGAATGAGTTGAGGAATAACTCTTAAAACTCTTACTTTTACTTGTAAAAATTCATCTTTTTTAAACGAATCCTTATAAAAATCATTTAGGGCTGGAAACTGCCTTCTGGAAACTGCCTTTGGAACAGTTTCCATGGTCAAAACAGTAATTTTGGAAAAGAAAACAATTTTTCTGAACTAGTTTTAGAAAATCCTGTGCAGGAATTTTCGGTTCACTGCACAGCCGTTGGAAAACGATGTCAGTTTAAAAATCTAATCCGAATTTGAAAAACTTGTCTTCACAAAAGTTTTAGCTCTCGAAAATTTCTAAAACTTTTGTGTTTAATGAAAAATCTAGTTCCGCTTGTATTTTTGTCAGTTTTCATTTGAACTGGCTGGACGTGTAAATTAGGTCTGGGCAGACCAGCCTCGGGTTTTTGTAAAAATAGAGGCCATTGGAGTCTCATTTTGGGATTTTGCCTGTGCAACCCCTTAGGAAAAACCCTTCCGAACAACTTTTATGTTTTGAGTTTTACCCAGTTCAGCCTCTAAAGGCCTTAAATTTCCACTTTCCCGAAACTGGCCAGTTTCGAATCCGAATTGGCAGTTTCGGTTATTAAGTCCGGTTTACGTCCTAATTCGCGGAATCTAACTCGACCGACCACTTCGGGAGCTTACACATCAAACATGCAACATTTCTAACGTCCCATATATTCACATCAAACATGCAACATTTCTAACGTCCCATATATTCAAGCATGCTAATCCCATGTGACGCCCCCTTACTACGTGGGGCAGTCACCTTACCTTACTTACATAACATTGCTTGAAAATTTGGGATATATATATATTTTTTGAAACATACTTATAAAACATTTGCCATCAGTAATATATCATCACTACTTGAGTAAACATTTACTTAAGGTATTTAGTTCCAAACTACCGTAAAGCATAATTTGTCTTTACCATACATACTTATATGTACAAACTTCTTTACTTATCAAAAGATTTGCGGAAACCATGCGTAGTGGTATCCATACCGCCTTCGTCTGCCGCCACACCGCTCCAGCAATGCCCAGCATTAAGTTGCGGGTTTCTTACCTACAGTATGAAATATAACTTGATGAGCTTTCGCCCAGTAAGCACAAACATAATTTCACAAAACATTTAAAACATCATGAAAACATTCATCATCATATGCATATGCGTGAACCATTTATGTTCCATTTATGCATTTCTTTAACTTTCTTATCTTTCTTATGGGCCCCTTAGTGTACGTACCCTTAACATATAGCGCGCTTCTAGATACAGTTAGATGGGATTGCAAGTCCCTAACTGCTCCAGGAAACATAAGTGATTACACCCTCTTTCATAAACGAGAGGGCGAATCCATAATTTTATCATAAAAATCCTCCACCTTGGTGGAGGTTGGTACGACACTTTACTTGTGATTTCTTACCATGTTATTTATCTTTAGTGAGCATACCATATGATGTCACTACATGATAACATACTTTTCTCTCATTCATAACATGGCATGGCATTCTTTTCATTCATGGCAATTGCAAACATGACATTTTTTTTATAAACATGACATTTTGCAAATATAGTACTTTTATAATCTTTTGCAAAAATAACACCTTTTTATAAACATAGCATTTTACGAAAATAGCACATTTTATAAACATGGCATTTCGTAAAAATAACACTTTTCATAAAACATGGCATTTCATAGATATAGCACACAACATATTGCAGCATATTTGAAAACCACATACTTGAACATAATTTACTAGTTTTCATACTGTAGGTGAGGTTTGTACTTACCTCTAGTGCCGTATCCTTAGAATCGCGTCCCTTAAATCGTCGGCAACCGCAATTCACTTTCCTGATATACCCAAAAATATAGGATCAGGATCCTTTCGTAAGGTGTTGGTGACCTACCAACACTCACATTTACTTTTGGTTGTATGTCCCCTATACATGATGTCCATCTAGGCCACATTTATCCCCATTCTTTATTGAGCTTGGATAAGTCCTTATGAGGTTACATTGGGTAACCTTTTTGGTTAGAGCCTTGTTCTCTTATTGGGCTTTGCTCATATATCCTTGTTATTGGGTTATTTCCTTTAACCCATTAAATCTTAGCCCAATATACATGTGGGTATCCCTTAGGGTTATATTGGGTAACCCTTAAGGTTAACCTTAATTAACCTTGGGTCAACCTTTTGTCAACCATTGGTTATCCTTGTGTTTGTAACTCGAACATAATATCCGGTTACCATTCGTAATCGGCTTGTTTACCAATTTTACTATAAAATTCCTCTTCCTTATTGTTGGAGAATCTTGTGTGATTATCTTCCAAAAATCATTCATTTTGCTTGTAAAAATTCTAACCCCTTTAATTAGGAATTTCATTGGCTTAAATTTCATTATTTCCTTTAGCTTGGAAATGTTTGATCGAAACCCTCTTTTTCTTTACTTTATGGGAAAATGTGAATTTCAAACCCGAGCCCTTTAAAATTCATGGTTTTCGAAATAAATATTTCATAAAATCATTTGGGGTAGGAAACCATCTTTGGAATGGTTTTTGAAGCTAAAATAATCATTTAAGAACACTTTTTGATTTTTCTAGAAAAGATTTTCGTGAGATTCAATTGCTTGATTTTGGACTCTCTGCGCGTCTCTCACAAAACGCGCCCAGTTTAAAAATCGGCTCGGAATCTGAAAAACTTGTCTTCACAAAAGTTGTATCTATCGAAAAATGCTAGAACTTTTGTGTTTTACAAAAAATCTAGTTCGGTCTAGATCAGTACCATTTTTTATTTGAAAACGGGTTAACTCTGAAAAACTGTGTGGAGAACGTCCCAGGGTTCAGCCACGGGTTTCAGGTGAGACGGAGGCCTTTGGAGCCTTATTTTGAGATTCTGTCTGCCTTGTCCTCTAGGAAAAGTTGTTCCGAACAACTTTCGTGTTTTGAGTTTTACCTCATTCGGCCTCTAAGGGCATGATATTTTCATTTTCCAGAAACTGCTCGGGTTCGAAACCGAACTGGCAGTTTTGAGTGTTGTTTTCGGTTTACGTCCTACTTCGCGGAACTAACTCGACCGATCACATCGGGAGCTTAGACAACATCAAGCAGCACCTCTAACGTCCCATTACAACCCATAAATCCATCTCATTCTACTCATGCAACCCCAAATCCGAAAATCAAAAGACTAGGGTTACATGGTTCTAACTCATGCATCATCACATACCATCACACAAAATCTAACCCTAAGTCTAGTAAGCTCTCTTGGCTGCCAAGGGCAGATCTTTGGCCTAAACTTATGGGACATACAACCTATTTTCTAGCATGAAAAATCCATCATTTTCAAGCACAAATTTGAAAGCAATCAAGCATAAAAAAATCAGCCAACCAACCCTAACCTATCAAGCACGTACACACGAAAAATATGGCTGAAAATTAAATGGACTTATGTCCTTACAAACCACTTGAATCAACCTTAAAAATACTTAAATAAAGCTTAGATTCAAGGTGGTTTAAGAGATTTACCTCAATCCAAGTTAGGGTTTTTGAAATCCCAAAGTTTTCCTTCCTCCCTTGGCTTGCTCTTAGCCCATGGTTTCTTCATGAAAAATGCATCCAAAAATTTTTGTGGTTAGCTCTTCTTACTTCTAATCAAAAACCGAAAATCATATGAAGAAAAACCAAGTTTTTCTTACCTTTTCTCGCCTTCCTCTTGCTCGGATTTCTTCCCCAAAAACTCACCAAAAATTTTCTCAAGCCCTTCCTTGATTGGTGCTCACGGCTTTGGCTCAAAAAAATGGAATCCAAGAGATTTTTGGTTAGCTTTTGTTGCTCCTTCGAAAACCGAAATCACAAGAAGACAATCCAAGAATTTTTTTTTTCTTACCTCTTTCTCTCTAGCTCTTGGTCGGCCAATCCTTGGAGAACTCACCAAGATTTTCTCACTTTTTCTTAGTTCTTGCTCTCTAGAACCGAACTCACCAAGATTGATCACTCCAAGAATTTTTTTCTTGCTCTCACCCTCTCCTCTTCTCTTCCTCTCTAGCTGCCGAACTTGTGTATGAAATGAGCTAGGATTTTTTTTTCTTAGTTTCTCAAGCAAAAAGGCTAGAGAGATGGGATAGGTTTGATGGAACAAGAGGGCTTGGAGTTGGTGATAACTTGCCTTGTTTTGTGGCTTTAGTCTTGTCATCTTTCCACTCATTTCTCCTTCTAGTTGCAGCCGAACATCAAAGGAATGGGAGAGGGTTGATGGCTGCGGATTTCAAGGGGAAAAAGGTGAGGAAAGTGACTAAGGGATTGATAGAGAAAAGTGGTTTAACTTTTCCTTGATTTAAGGCTTGATGTCTAGCCTTTGTTCCCATTTTTTTTTCTTTTCTTTTTCCTTGTGCAGCAGCCGGATTTTGTGGAGAGGGAAAGCATGGGTTTGACTCATTTTTGTTCAATCAAAAATGACTAGAGAGTGAGGGGACTTGATGGACAAGAGTTGGTGCACTTTTCCTTGATTTAAGGCTTTAAGTCTTGTATCTTTTCTTTCCTTCATTGAAGCCGAATCCAAGGGGGATATTGGGGGGTTGAGTGGCCGGATTTGGTGGAGAGAAAAGGGGTAGGTAGCAGCCCATGGTTGGCTCAAGAAAGCTTCTAGAAAATCTAATACTTAACCCACCTTTTGGGTCCTTATTTTATGGCTTTATGCCATACCTTCTTGTCCCCTTTGATTTTTCTTTTCTTTCTTTCTTTCATGGGGCAGCCGAATTTTTAAGGGGATGGGGAAGTCCACATGTGTAGCCTTGGGTTGGTGGAGGGTGATGTCAAGAGGTTGATGTCACCTTCCACTAGCTCTCTTAATGCCTTGTTTGGCCGTCTCGTTCTTTCACGGCTCCTTTTTGCGCTCTACAGTTATTTCCAACACTGTAATGAGCATTCTTATTTTATATTTTTATCCAAAAATTATTCCATGTAAATTTGGACCGAAACTCTTTTTCTCCAATTTTTCAGAGACCTCTTTGCCCTTAATTCTTTTTCGGTGTGCTTGATTTTTCTAGGGTGGATTTACGGCTTATAAAACTTCATTTTTGGAGTTTCTTTTCATATTCCTCCATCATACTTGTAAAGTCGACGTTGTGACCCGTTCCGGTCAAACTTTGACTTTTTGGTCAACCCTTTGACTTTTGGTCAACCCTTTGACTTTTTGGTCAAACCTTTGACTTTTTCGGTCAAATTTGACTTTCGTAAAATTTCGTCCTTTTTCATTCTTTTTTCCTTTAGAAACCTTATTCTTGGCTCGTAAAACATTAATTGAGTCTCAAAATCATTAAATGAGGACTCGAACATTGTTTAAATAAAATTATGAATTTCTCATTATTATCCATAATTTTTCATATAACATTTCATAAATACATAAATTAGACTCTAATTCCTTATGAACAAGGAGATTACAAGTCTTCAAAATTTCGGGTCTTACATCCCACGTGCCCATGCAGCCCCTAACCGCTTACCCTAATCCTTGGGCTGCATGGTTTCTAGCTTAGCATAACATTCAAGCATGCACCTCCACATTTACCCTTAAACTAGCAGTCAATCATCCACTGCCTAGGGTAGATTTTTGACCAAAAATCAGGGGACATACCAATCATAATCATTCACCATCTAACATGCTTCCTAACATCCATCAAGCACAAATTAAGCAAGCAATCAACATAAATAAGCCAAGCACCCTAATCACCTAACCAAGCACACACACTAACACATCTAGGGCTAGAAATTAAATTGGACTTATGTCCTTACAAATCCAACTTGTAATACAAATAAAATGCTAAAATTAAACTTAATTGAAAGATTAGGGTCAAGATTTTACCTTAGACCCAGGTTAGGGTTTGACCCAAAATCCCTTCTCCCTTGGTCCTCCACCACACTGCTTGCACCCTAATTTGGGTACCAAAAATTTTGGTTGGTTCCTTGCTTGATCCACTTCAAAGCCGAGCACCCTACAAGGCTTTCCCCTAACAAATTTTCAGCTCTTCCTCTCCCTTTTCTCCTCCCCTTACTCTCGGCCACTATACCCAAAATGGGTCTCCAAAAATTTCAAACTTTTTCCTCTTGGTTCCTAGCTCAAATCCGGATTCTCCCTAGCAAAACCTCTCAAGAAATTTTTGTTTTTCTCTTCTCTTTCTCTCCTCTCTAACCCACGGATTTTGTGCAGAAAAATGGCAAGAATGTGGCTAGATTTTGTGAATAAAATGATTTATGGGTTCATCTATTTATAGAGGTTGGGGAACTTTTGGAAATCACACAAAAACCCCATGAAAACCAATATTTCCACTAATAGGAGGTGAGGTGGCCGGCCTAGAGAGTGCTATAAGGCTCCATGATTTCTTTCCAAGCCTTGAAAAATATTTATGATATCATAAATTAAAAGCTAGATGACATCATCCTCCTTGGGCCTCGTTTGGCCATTTTCCTTAAAAACAGTCCATTTTTGTGCCACACAGATATTTTTAATACTGTGCTTTACTCATACACAGTATTTTTATACTGTACTGCAGTACAAAATTTATCTGTGTAAAAACGGACATTAAAAATTTTTCTCTATTTTTCAAGGTCCTTTTTGCCTTTTATCCTAACTCGGTGTGCTTGATTTTCTAGAGTGGTTTTAAGGCCTATTCATGCTATCTTGACCATAAAGAAGGTTTTCGCAGTCTCTTTTCTATACTGCATTTCATCATACTGTAAAGTCAACTCTTTGACTATTCTTGGTCAAACTTTGACTTTCTCGGTCAAAATTGACTTTTTAGTCAAACCTTTGACTTTCATGAAATCACGTACTTTTTCGCCATTTTTCCTTAAAAAGCCTCATACATGGCTAATCAATCATTCATTGAGTCTTATAGCCCATTTAATGAGAACTCAAACATTAGCTAATAAAATTATGAATTTCTCATGGCTATTCATAATTTTCTATGAAATATCTTATAAACACATAATACGGACTTTAATTTCTTATGAATAAAGAAATCAAAAGTTTATGAAAATTCGGGTCTTACAAATTGTATTCCGAGTATTTGTCCAACACAGAAGTAATAAGGTTGTCACAGATTACAAACATTGACTTGAAAGGACTATCTGTTGGCATTTCTTCTTCGGTAAATCGAGGTGAATGGGAGCAAGCTTGTCGCTATATTGTACATAATAGGGTTGAAGTGGAGCCTTTCATTAAGGTTCACCTAAAGGAATTAAGAGATGCAAATCCAACAAGAGAAAGAAATGAAAAGTGATTGCAAGATGAACACAATCAGACCTTTCGAGGGTGGATATGAAGACATGTGTTTAAGAGAGCCGGCATTCCGCAAGACTTAATGAAGCAAGCTAGAGGACTATCGTCGATAGTTATATGGTATACATCATACTTTGTCAATGGTTATACATTCTACACTCGTGAAAGAGATGAAACGCATCACGTTCAAAATAGTGGTGTCAGTCTCCGTACCGAGGCTATGCATATTTCATCCACAAAGGATAAGAATCTAGCATATGGGACCATGAACTACTTTGGTTTTATTGAAGACATTTAGGAACTTGATTATTGTGGATTGCAAGTAGCACTCTTTAAGTGCAAGTTGATTGACAATAATTATGTCAGGATTAACAATGATGGCATCACAGTGATGGACTTTAGATGACTAGGATATAAAAATGATCCGTTCATTACGGCATCACAAGCAATCCAAGTATTTTATACAATGGATCCAACTGTAACGCCCCAACTTCTGCTCTACGTACATAGGGCCGTTACCATGCTTTTTTAACTTAAACGTCCTAACCATCTACGTAGAATCGACTACGTAAATGTGAGCCGTTACTTAACGTACTTAACTTAGTTTCTAAATCGGGAAATTTTAGAATAATTTTTTTTTCTTCTTCTTTTTCTTTTTGAACTTCATTTTAAAATCATAACATGTTTCTTAATCATACATGTATAACTTCAGAATTTACACAATTTGCGGAAAATCTGCGTAGTGGTATCCCACACCGACCTTCACTCGTTGCATCGTCTCCATGGCCCACCAAGTAAAGCTATAGGCTTTTTACTTTTACCTACAGTATGAAATATACTGATGAGCTTTCACCCAACAAGTACAAACATAATCTCACAAAAACACAAGAAATATCATTCAACTTATGCATGAACCAATTATGTCAAATTATGAATCTTTTATGTACTTGAACTTATTATCTTGATTACATGTGAGCCCCTTGTGTGTACGTACCGAATGCGCGCTCTTCAGAAAAAGTTAGGGTTTGCAAGATCCCTAACAACTCTGGGAATCATAAACTTGAACTTGAACATGAACATGAATAATCCTCCACCTGGCGGGAGGTTGGTACGACACCTTACTTGTATGTTCTTATCATGTGATTTAAAATTAGTGAACATGCCTCATGATGTCACTATATCATATCATAACTTAACATTTTAACCATAACATGACATACTTGAAAACGTGACATACTTGTAAACATGGCATCCTTGAAAACATGGCATACTTGAAAACATGACATTCTTGAAAACGTGGCATTCTTAAAAACATGGCATTCTTGAAAACATGGCATACTTGAAAACATGGCATTCTTGAAAACATGGCATACGTAGCATAGCATAACATAGCATACTTGAAAATAGTATTTACTATTTTCATACTGTAGGTGAGGTTTGTACTTACCCGGTATGCTATGTCTTAGGTTTCATTGTTCCATAACACGTTGCCATAACAGGTTACTTCCCGTTTATTTAGAAACAACAATATAGAATAAGAATCCTATCATACTCATAATCATAAAGTGTTGGTAACCTAACCAACATCCATGCATAACCTTAGTTATATGTCCCCCATACATATACATGCTAACTCACTTGGTTACATTAAGTAACCTTGGGGTTCGTGGATCATAACTTATTAGGTTACTTAAGGTAACTTTGGGTACTAAACCCAATCATATATGAATAGTGTTAGGTTACGACTCCAACCTTGGGTCTAAGCCTTATCATATTTAATCCATAATCCATTGAGTTACAAGGAGTAACCCTAGATTCTAGGCCCAATACAAACTTACTATCCTGTTAGGTTACATTAGGTAACCCTTGGTGTGAACTAACTTGGGTCCACTTAAGTCAACTTCCTATTGGTTTACTATGGGCAACCTTGGGCTTGGACCCAATCCAGTAACTCGGGTATCCTTTCCGATTACCGTTGGTCATCATATTATTATAAAGTTTTAAGACAACTTGTGTCTAAAAACTTGTTTTCCTTTGTTTGGAAAAGCTGATCATTTTATGTGTTATTTTTGTACAAAAATTCTTGGTTCAACTTGTAAAAATCATAACTTTTGAGTAGGATTTGTAAAAATTGCTAAGTGTTGAAAACTGCTATTGGAATCAGTTTCCATAGTTAATTTATCAGTGTATGTGTAGGAATGTCCTTTTCCTGCACTGTTTTAGAAAATCCTGTGCAGGAATTTCCTGTTTCCTGCATAGTGTTTGAAATCCAATTTTTATTTAAAAATCTGGGTCGAATCTGAAAAATTTGTCTTCATGAAAGTTTTAGATCTTGAAAAGCCCTACAACTTTCATGTTTTACTCAAGACCCAGTTCGGCCTTAACCTACTCGTTTTCCATGTTGATCCTGCCTGGCCGTGCATGAAGTTTGAGCACGGGCAGGTCCAGATTTCTATAAAAACTAAGGCCATTGGAGCCTTATTTTTAAAAACTGTTCATGTTTCCCATTAGAAAAATCCCTTCTCTACAACTTTGTAGTTTTAAATTTCTTCAAATTCGGCCTCTAAAGGCTTCAAATCCTGCTTTCCAGAAAACTGGCTAGTTTTCACCCGAAACTGGCAATTTCCTCTCTTAGGTTCGTTTTACGTCCTAATTCGCGTATTCTAACTCAACCGATCACTCAGGAGCCTAAGATCAAGCATGCAGCGCTTTTCTAATGTAAAGTTTCGTCATCATGCATCCATATATCATCCATGCATAGCCAAACATTTTCATACAAACCCTTGGGTGTTTTTGCACCAAGCTAGGGTTTGAAAAACTTTGGTTTGCTTATCCATTCATCATTTAAGCTTCTAATCTAGCTCATTCAACATCATGCATGACCTACAACCTCTTAGGCATATTGGGGACATATAACAAACATTTTAAAGACATGCAAGCAACCCTAGAATCATTCAAGCATAAACCATGTAAAGCTCATAAAATTACCACCATAACCTAACCAAGCACAAATCTAAAAATTTCTAAACTAGGGTAATAAAATAGGATGAGCTTATGCTCTTACATCCAAAGCTTGAAATACACTTAAATCTCCAGATGAAACTCAATGTAAAAAGCTTAAGGACCAAAGGAGATTTACCTTGATCAACACAAGGATTTGGGTAAGGTTAGATTCGATTTTCCTTTTCCCTTTTGTCTCCTCCACAACCGGCCATCCCTTGGCATTTAGTCCAACATGTGGCTGGCCATTGGTTTGCCTTGTAGGGCAAGTTCTTGCATCATTATGACATCATCTTAATGACATCACTTTGCTTACATCACTTATTTTTCTAAAATTGTATTTTAGCCCCTAAGGATAAAATATTTGCAATTTCACCCCTACATGTGGCCAGCCATCCTTGGGTGCTTGGTGGATAAGTTTTTGATTTCTTTCCACCTTTTCTTTAATTCCAAAAATTATATAATTATCCTTGATGAGGTGTCCAACTTTTATGCCTTGTTTGGCTTTTTCCTTAATATGCAGTCCATTTTATGCTAACACAGATATTTTCAATACTGTTTTCACTTATAATACAGTATTGTTACACTGATTGCAGTTCAAAATTCATCTGTGTAAAATCAGGCTGTCTAAAAATTTTTCTTATTTCTTGACACCTTTTTACCCTTAATATCCTTCTTGGTGTGCTTGATTTTTCTATGGTGGTTTTGAATCTAAATCTTCCTATCTAGTCTGTAATGATGGTTTTTCGCAGTATATTTTTTATACTGCTTATCGTATAACAGTACCATCACATCATTGCCTTCTATGGTCAACTTTTGACTTTTTGGTCAACTTTGAATTTTTTTGGTCAAACTTTGACCAACATAAAATCATGAATTTTATTAAGCCTTTTTCCATAAAAGGCTTCATGCATGACTAAACAATTACTTATTTAGTCTCATAGCCAATTAAATGAGAACTCAAACATTTACTGATGTTTAACTTATATCATGAGTTTCGTATCATCATACATGATTCAATCTCAAATTTTCCTTGTCTCAAAGGAAATCATAAGTCATAAAAATCCGGGGTAATACACCAACAATTTAGAGTCATCTTTAGTTGTGCCGATAAAGTAAATAATGATTTGTGATGGTCAAGAAGATGAGGAAGATTACACTGACATTCCATCATTCACAAAGAGATTATCACCGGTTGAGGAGATTTATGATTTCGATGATGATGTTTCTCACTTGCTTCGACCCAATATTGAGTGGTCACGTGTTGAAAAGCAAAGAAAAAAAAGAGTAAAACTTGAACATTTTGTCATTTGTATATCATTATTGTTAATTGACTCATTTTGATTGTCACTTTATTTTAATTCGATATGTATTAGAGTTTATTTTGTTATGTTGCTTGATATATATTAAACATTAATGTTGAACAGGGATCAATATTACAATAGTTTGGTCACTGTTTAAATAACACATAGGGTAGTAGGCCGTGGGATGACAAAAAAAAAAATTTTTTTTTTGAAAAATGTAATTACACAACAGTTTCAACAAAGAAGCATCATGTAAACGTTCATGATATGAACATTAATGTTGAACAAGGATCACTATTATAGCAGTTTCGGTCACTGTTTAAATAACACATGGGGTAGTAGGCCGTAGGATGACCAAAAAAAGAAAAAGAAAAAGAAAAGGAAAAAAAAATTTTTTTTTAAAATGCAATTACACAATGGTTTCTGGTGTAAACTGTCATGGTATATTTGTTGGGATCTATAGGTGCCCTAAGGATAGAAAATCTTAGGGATTTTCTGTAAATATGACATTTTGATATTAATAAGAGGAAATTATTCATGTTTAATAAGTTGTGTCCTATTTACTTTCATTTGTTGATTGTATAATTATTTTGAGCAAACATAAAATACTCCTAGGCTGTTGGTAATATATCGAATTACCATATGTATACGGGGTATGCATAGAAGACGTGGTAATTTGATAACAGTCTAAATAAATAGTCCGCAATCAACGGAATAAGATTTGGGGATCTTATTCATGATAAGATTGTAAAGGTTGTCTACTTCCTTGGAGGGATGGTTTGTCTTGACCATCGGATAGGTTCCGAGTAGAAACTTTAATGTATACCAGTATTGAGGTATGACATTGGACTGGACCTAAAGTGTTCAATTGATTCGGTTTAATAATTCCGTTTATAAGAATCAATGATACTTTGATTATCATCCTGCATTAATCTTAATCCTGAAATGATTACTTGAGTTCGCATCCATGACTTATGTACTTTGATGCACTAAATGGTGAGACACTGTTAATTCATGGTCAACATACTTGTGTTTTGGGTGCATGACTTATGGATGGAGAAATCAAGATTCATAGATACGGAATCCATAGCTATCTTAATGATAGTAAATGTTATCTACTTAAAGGTATTATTCGGGATTGAAAGATAGAGTAACAAGATCTTGGCCATCGGTTTACTTTGTGTTCTCTGGTGGTTTTCCAATTGTATGGTTTTACAATTGGTGGTTCTTTCAATAGAGAATAATTGAACTTTAAGTTAAAATGATTGAAAAGGTAAAACGGAAAAAGTCCTTAATTCAATCATGGATAACATATGGGGATTAAGCAAGCGATGAATAAATCATGGAAGAAGCACTACGTGAGAGAGCTTTCGTAATACGGTATGTAAACAGGAGTTCAGCTTCAAACTTTTAGTGGAATAGTTTTGAAGTTGATAATTGATGGATAATTAATCTGGGATTAATTTTTCATAATTATAGGAGCCTCTTTACATATTTCCATCGGGTCCCTCTATTAGCTCATATAGTTCCACGAAGCGTCTCGGATTTGTTCCTAATGAGATCGGAAAATTGTAAATGGAATTTTGTAATGTCTATTAAGACATGGTACTCTCTAACATGCAATCCAGAAAGGATTGGACATGTGAAATTTGTAGACAAATGATTTGTCAACATGTGATTGGTTAATTTGAATTTTGAAAATAAGATTGTATTTGAATTTTGGAAAACAAAATTTTTCTCTCCTAATTAAAAGTGGTGCACGTTTTTTAATTGTATGGAGGGAAGAAAATTTTGTTTCAAAATTATTTAAATATATTCCTAACATTTAATTATTAATTGGTTTAAATAATGGAGATTATTTCATGAATTTTTCTTTCCTAATTAAAGAGGTGCATGGTTTTTGTGAGGAAAGAAAATTTGAAATATTTCATTAATTTAAATTAATTAATATGGATAATGTTTATGGAAAATATTTATTCAAATATGTGAATCCTATTTAAATTCGAAAAGGTTTAAAAGAAGTTTGAATCTAGATAGGACTAGGATCTTTTGACTAGTCTAGATTCTTGATTTAAAATTTAAACCACCAATCAAGATTTCTCTCACTTTGTGGCCGAATTTTAAAGGGGATTTCCTCTTGAAATTTGTTTTTAGGTTCAATGAATCTAGCCCTAAAGTTGTATGATCTTTTGGTTCAAGATTTATCCGGAAAATAATTATTAATTATTTTTCAAGTAGGAGATAAATTTTGAAAAGGATTGTAATACTATATAAAGGCTAGGAGTTCTTGAAAAACTAATTTTTGATAATTTTAAAAGGGAAAAACGTTTTTTAAATAAAAAAAAAAATTTTTTTTTCTTCCACATCAAAAATTCGGCTTTCTTGTGAGAGAGAAAAAGAAAGAAAATTCCATTGAATCAAAACTGCGAGAAAGGTTAAACCGAGTGATTATTTTCATAGGAGGTTAACCGGTTCTGTTTTGTAGTTTTGAAGAAAGAAGTTGGATCAAATTCTCAACGAGGATCATCGGAATTGAGAAGGAGGGATCTAGACTTCGGAAAGAAATACCGGTCGCTTGGATTCATAGAACGTGTGCCCACACACACTTTGAGACGTGGAACTCGAGAATAGTAGAGAAGGCACGTTGGTCAAACGCTCTAGCAATTCCGGAATCCAAGAAATAAGGTACGCGTGATCATGAATTAATTTATTGTTATATGCATCATGAGCTTCTTTTCCGGAAACGGCATAAAATTTTTAAAACTTCCGCTGCGCCGTAACTCCAATACCGGATCCGATTTTTCCAACAATATTAAGATATGAATACGGTTTTATTTGGAAAACAATATAATACGATGATTTCTACCAAGAACCGTTGTGTAAATGTTTGTGATCTGACAACGGTTTATTGAAAACCGTTGTTGTATCTTGGAGATTACACAACAATTTCTACAAGGAACCGTCATGTAAACTTTCTGAAAAAGATTTTAAAATTTGAATTTTGGGTATTGAAATCCATGCATAAACCCTTTACTAAACTCATTTTCCTCTTCCTTTCTCATTTTCATATCTCTCTCTCTCATTCTCCTGCCAATGCCGCCGACGCCATCCGCTCTCTCTCATTCTCCCACCGACGCCGCCACCGCCACCGCCCTCCCCTCTCTCTCATTCACCTGCCAACCTCAATGACGCTCTCCCCTCTTTCTCCTTTTTCCGTTGCCACCACCACCACTGTCGCCCTCTCTTCCCATCAAGGCCATGACTCTGTTGCTTATGAGAAAAGCAAGGTGACTCTTTTTTTCAATCTCTTGTTTTCTAAGAAAAAGACAAACACACAATTTTTTTAGTAACTTTCTTGGAGTGTAATTTGAGTATATACTGATGCTCAATTTTTTTTGTTGCTCTAAGTAGATGAATCTTCTGTGCAATTTTTTTGGCAGTTTAAGATCATTGTAGATTATATTCTGTGCATTTTTTTCTATCCACCACATGCTCGATAAAATGTCAAAATGGAATTTCATTTGGTTAATCATATGGAATTTGTTTCTAGTGTTTTTATATAGATTTTTTAGGGCATTCTTGCATTTGCTGGGGCAATTTGTAGAATTATTTAATATACAAGCAAAAAAGTGGTCTTTTAAGTACATAGATTTAGTGTAGTATACTTGAATTTTTTAACGTTCTTGATGAATGTGAATTTGATTAGATTAAATTAGACTGATTATTTGTTTGTTTTGTGTATTTATATTGCAATAAATATATGTGAGTTTTGCAATAAAAAATGACACAAAATAGAGCTAGAATATGCAAAAAGGAAGACACGAAAAAAAAGACTCATTTAATCCCAATGCTGATGGTAAACAATGGACAACTCTAATGAAATGAGTTCATATAGTAAGGAAAAGAGGAGAACGAATTGAAGTCACCTTTGACGAGAAAAGCCAACCGGAAGGGAAGTATGGTGATGAATTGATGAGTTGGATATGCATACAAGATTGGAGATCCAATGATTTAGACGGAACGAAAGACCTAATTTAGAAAGAAACTATTTCTTCTTTCACAGTGGATGAACGGTTGCGGAGTGCTTGTTTAAAGTAATGTGGTGAACTACAAGGAATTTTTGACATAATCTTTACAAGACTTTTGTCGCGGACTTCTTATCACAAGAATGTGTGTGAAAATGGCCTCAAAAAGCAATTAACAACTGTCGTAATATAGAAGAAGATGATTGGGTGAAATTCATTCCGTAGAAAACATCATTACAATTCCAACAACTTCCAGATCGTGAAAGCGAATTAAGGTCTAATAGGGAATACACATCAAGAGGAGGCCAAGACGGATATAGAATGTAATACTCGATTTTTTCTATGCTACTATTTCCTTTTTAAGAGGAATTAAATGCATGCCATATTGGCATTTATGAAAAAGTTCGCTTTAGAATTTCATTATGTGTTATGAGTTCTTATAGCTTTATAAGACTCAAATATGCTTGTTTTGATTGATAAATGGTCTTTTCGGATGAAAAGAGATGAAATTTACATGATTTTAGGAAAGTCAAAGGGATGACCAAAAAATCAACTTTGACCCAGAAAAGTCAAAATTTGACCAAAATGGTCAAAACCCTAACAGTACAATTTTATGACACGCAGTATAAGAAAAATACTGCGAAAAACCATTTTTTCGGATAAGATGACGTAAATGAGAACTAAAACCACCATAGAAAAATCAAGCACGCAAAGTTAGGGCACATGGCACAAGGGTTTGAGAAAATAAGAAAAAAATTTTCAGCCCGATTTTTCACAAATAAAATTTTTATGACAGTATAAAATATTAATACTGTGTATTAGTAAAGCACAGTATTAAATTTATCTGTATTAAGTTTAAATTACACTGCTTTTTGAAAAAGTAGCCAAACAAGCATTTATGATTTATGACATCATAATTTTTTTAATTATGACATCATCAACTTTTTGGAGAACAAATCTTCACAAGACAAGTGTCTTGTTCTAGCACATTCTTGCTTGTTCTCCACTCCAAAACAGCCGGCCACCCTAGGGGGTTTTTGTGCAAAATTTCAAAAGTTTTAGGGTCAAAATTCTATGTTTCAAGAGTCCCACATTACCTATAAATAGGGGTGCTCTCCACCCTTTTTAAATCAAAAAATACAGCCATATTCTGGCCATTTTTCTTCAGCCAAAACCGAGAGGGAGAGAGTGGAAGAGAAACAAAAAAATTTCTTGAACCAAGGTGTAGGGTGTGTTCGGTTTGTGTGAGGAAGCAAGAGGAAGAGTGGAAAAAATTTTCCAGCCACTGTTTGGGCTGTTACCGTGGGCAGAGAACAGGGGGAAAGAGAGAAAAAAATTCTGGAAAGTTAGGGAAGAGTTCGGGTGTGATCCGAGCAACCGAAATCAAGATTTGAGACCAATTTTTGGGTCTAGGAGCAGCCACTGATTGTGCAGGAAAAACAGTGGAAAATTTTCAGATTTTGGGTCCAAACTTGTGGTGTGGCCGTGCATTAGGGGGAGGCTGATTTTGAGGTTCAAAAGTCAAATTTTGGGTCCTTTTGGTGAGGTAGAACCGGTTCTAGGAGCTAGGCACAATGGTGTGATTTTGTGGTTCAATCCTAAGCCAAACCCTAACACCAATCAAGGTATTTTTCAAAAGCCTTAATCTTACTTCATTCAAGTTTTTAAGTTAAGATTTAAATGTATTTGTTTCAAGCCAATGGTTGTAAGAGCATAAGCTCATTAATTTATTTTATGCCCATTAGTTGCTCTAGTGCTTGATTAGGTAGCTTAAGGGTGGTTTGGTTCATTAATATGCTTATGTTGATTTGTATGCTAGGATTGCATGATAGAATTTTTACATGAGCTTACATGTCCCCTAGGGTATGATTGAGCATGTGATTGTATGCTAGGAATTTATTTTGGTATGTTATGGAATGCTTGGAATGGTATGTGATATGCTAGACCATGCAACCCTAGGATAGGGTTCGGATTGTATGGGCTGCATGGATACGTTGGGGCTGCATGTTGGGACATGCAGGACGTTAGAAATGCTGCATGATTTGTCATTAGGCTCCCGAAGTGGTCGGTCGAGGTAGAACCCGCGAATTAGGACGTAAACCGGTTTAACTAGACAAGGTTGCCAGTTCGGGTTCCAAACTGGACAGTCTCAGGAAAGTGGTCATTGCAGGTCTTTAGAGGTCGAATGGGCAAAACGTAAAACACGAAAGTTGTAGAACATGGTGTTTCCTAGGGGGCAGCGCAGACCGTTTCTCAAAATGGGTTCTAAAGGCCTTCGTTTTTACGAAAAACTGAAGGTGGTCTGTCCAGACTCCGTTTTCACGACCAACCTGTTTCAATTTAAAACTGGTACTAATCTAAGCAGAATCAGAATTTTTGTAAAACAAAAAAGTTTTAGATCTTTTCGAGAGATAGAACTTTCATGAAGACAACTTTTTCAATTCCAAAGGGATTTTTAAATATAATCTGAACTCTAAAAACTGTGCAGGGAGCAAGAAATTCCTGCACAGGATTTTCTAGAACCAGTTTAGGAAAACTGTTTTTCTCGCTAAAAACACTGTTTTGAACATAGAAACTATTCCAAAGGCAGTTTCTAACCTTTAAACATTTTAAAGAATTTTTAAGGAAAATTAGAGTAGTTTTCGGCTTATGTGCCAAAACTCTTTTTAAGGATAAAGAAAAGACAATTTTCTTAATCAAATGGTAGAACACGTTAAGATCGATGGTAATCGGGGGAATTATACCCGAATTACCGGGCTTAGCCCCAAAGCCCAAAGTTGACCCAAAGGGAGGGTTGACTTTAGTAACCTTAGAGGTTAACTTGGGTTAACCTAGTTTTGATTAGAATAACGATAAGTCTAAGGTTAGGTGTTGGCCTAACCCTTTACGCTCACACATGTGATTGGTATGAAAGGTTATCCAACGTAACCACACATAAAATGTTTTATGATAGGGGGGACATATAACTAAGCATTGTATGAATGTTGGTGGATAACCAACATATTATGGTCATAGACTAGAATCTTACCTAGTCTTTTGATTAAGCAGGAAATAACCTGCAGCTGAGCCTCGAGGTGGAACAGCATAACGTCCGACATAGACAAGGTAAGTACAACGCCGCCTACAGCATAGGTTATTAGTTGTATACTTACCTAGATACAATTGGTATGCTATGTGCTATATGTTATGATTTGATACTATGTTATATATGTATGATAAGTATATGTCATGGAATGTGCTAAGTAAGCAATGTATGCTAAAATGGAATTATGAAATAGTTATGAAGTATGATTAAGTGACATGAAATATTATGTTCACGAAATGGAATCATGTATGACACGTCTAAGAATGACAAGATGGAAAATAGGATAAGGCGATAAGTCGCCTGTGTCGTACCACCCGCACCAGGTCGGGTTGGACTGTGGATTGAGTTGGACTTGATTTGGCCGCCCCAACCAATTCATAGTTGCGCGCCAGGTACGAACACCCATGTTAAGGGCCTCTAAGTAAAATAAGAGATGAAGAGATAAGAAAGCATAATACGAACATAATTGGTTCATGCATGCTATATGTACCAAGGTGTTATGTAATGAAATGAGAAGTAAGTTTATGTGTCGCGGATTAGGAGTTGTACTTGCTGAGCGAAAGCTCATTGTTTTAAGTTTATGCTGTAGGTAAGCAACCTGCCAGCTGATGATGATGCAAGGTAGAGTAGCGTGGCCTGGCACTGTGAATAGTGGGAAACGGAAACCGCTACGCGTTTTGATAATGGAATTATGAATGTTTAATTATGGCTACTTAGTAGTATGCACAATTAATACTATGGTTTATATTTTATGTTTCGTATTGTATATATGCCTTATAAAAAAAAAAAATTTCCGCTGTGTTTCATGTATTTAGTAAGTAAGTTTGTATAAGTTATCGATGTATGTATGTATGTATGCAAGGTAACAGCCTGTGCTAGGTGGGTCATTACAGAGTTGGTATCAGAGCGGTTTCCCTGCGACATGATTTCACAGTTGCCTGCCATCGCATCCATCCTTGCAAATAAGTATTAGATTTACTTTGTTTTATGTATATGCAAGATACTTATGCTTAAAGTTATGTATGATAGACACGATACGATGGACCCGATCCAAGTCAAGGAGGATCGAGACGCCGTCGCCGCATTTTACCGATCGCAGCCTTTGTATTTTGATAGCACGAGACGGTCGGTATCGATTGGCGTTGGCTTTACGATATGGAGCAGATATTCGAGATCTGCCACATCGAGGCACACCTACAGATCACGCTTGCCAGTAGGTGCCTGATTGGGGACTCGAGATTATGGTGGGTTACATTAGGCGAGAGGCAGATGCCTGAGCGTACTTGGGCACATTTTCGGGCCGTTGTGATGAGACGCTACGGACCGCTACCCGCTCGAGGGATCGACGAGCCTGTCAGTGATCCTGCGATCTACCGAGACATGCGACACTCTCGTTATCAAAGACTCTCGCAGGACTGGCACACATATCCCGGGGAGACGATGAGTCACTACTGTTGGAGATTCCAGGAGGCTATGCTTCCATACGTCCCCCAGGACGGTCCAGACCCGGAGCTAGAGGCATTGGTACTCCTACGGAATGGAGTGCCGACCCATATTCGTCAGTTTGTTCCGTCGCCTACCCGAGAGATGACTGTCGGCAGTTATATGGATGACGTATTAGAGGCCGAGACTATCGCTTAGATAATACGTACCGATGATCACGCCAGCGGTTCCCAGGCTCCTGCAGACGATGCCGGGCAGAGGGAGCCACAACACGAGGTTGGGCCCCTTTTCCCCGAGGACCCGATACCAGCCGTACCGATACAGGAGGTCCCAGCCCAAGAGGCTGTAGACCTGATGGACGCTGATGAGGCCTCGGACGACGATGTGGTAGCTATTGATCCACCAGAGGACCCCCCAGTCATCGTTATCTCTAGCGATGAGGAGGATGATGAGCATGAGCCGGATCAGGGTGACTGGGTAGAGGATTGGGATGACCTCGATGACCCAGAGGAGTTTCCATTGGAGGATGAGCCTGATGAGATTGTGTTGGACGACGGAGATGAGGCCGCAGATCAGGATTCCGACTCCGACGCATCCGTGGTCACGATCGAGATTATAGTCTAGATCTAGGGCCGTTTTGTACATTCCTTTTTGACAGTAGGACTGACTATAGTAGTTTGTTATTTCGGATGTTAGGTTGTATATTATGTAGGATGGTAAAGTGTTAGACACTTCCATCCAGGATTTTGGCCGTGTATATATGTTTGTACAGTATTATGTATTTTTGAAAATATGTAAATATGGATATCAATGGTATGTACTTTTGAAGTAAGAAAAATAATATACTTTTGCACGATGTACTTTAACACTACGGTGTACTTTTGAAATTGTACAAAGAAACCGTGGAGACACGGGATATATGACAAGAGTTATGTTATGGTTTGAAAGTTATGAGAAGTATCTAGTGTGATACGAATATGCCACTAAGTTATGGTATGACGTTATGTACGATATGAATGTTTACGCCAAGATACGATATTATATAGTATGATCTGCATGAAAGAAAGGATATTGATATGATAATATCTTTTCTTAAATTAGGAAGATAGAAGATGGTACGCCCACGTCGGAATGCACCGGTAAATCCGCCTCAACCGGATTTAGCAACTTTAGTAGCTAACTTACAACAGTAGTTGCTGGCACAGCAATAAGAGATGAATAGGCTTCGTGAGCAACTAGCTCAAATGAATCGAGGACCCTAGGTCCAAGAGGTTCCACAGCAAGCGCCACCAGTTCCCCCAGTGGTACCTCAGGTGCCTAATGTTCAACCTGAAGTCCCATCGGAAGTTCCTCGGAATGCTGAGATTCCGATGGCACCAGCCGCAGTACAAGTTAACCCGCCGGTAGTACGAGAGGATTTGTTATACGAGCGCTTTAGACGGATGAAAGCGCCCGAGTTTGAAGGACCGACAGACCCAGTTGCAGCCGATAACTGGCTTATTGATATCCAGGTTATCCTGGATTTCATGAGACTCACAGAGCAAGAGAAAGTACTTTGTGCTTCCTTTGCTCTTAAGAAAGATGCGCGGCACTGGTGGATGACAGTGCAGATGCGCCGGAACATCCTAGCGATGACCTGGCAAGATTTTGTAAACGAGTTTCGCAGCATGTATTACAACCGAGAGGTACTTGCGGTACAGCAGGATGAATTCACCAACTTCAAACAAGGGACGATGACAGTGATGGAAGCCATTAAGAGGTTCGAGCAACTTGCTCGATTATGTCCCAACTTGGTACCGAGCGAGGAAGAAAAGGTGCGACTGATGATGAAGATGTTTCGTACGAATATTGCTAAGCAAGTAAGTGCTGGCAGCAGTCTGCCAAGGACAGTGTCGGATTGCATCAGTCGAGCCATAAGAGCTGAATACTGGATTAACCGAGATAAGGAAGCCAGGGCTCAAATCTTCAAAGCTAAGAAGAGGAAAAGACTGCTGCCAAGTCAACGCAACCCCGACAAGGTTCGGAGGCGAATTCGAAGGGTCAAGCCAGTAACTCCGCCCAAAGTCCCAAGCAGTTTGGAAAGAATAAGAGAAAGGGAAATTTCAACGATCAGGGCCAGCAACGAAACTTCCCCCAGAAAAGGAATAATCGGGGAAATGAGGGAAACAACGCCAGTTACCCCACGTGCGAAAGCTGTGGGAAAAAGCACTCCGGAGTCTGTAGAAGGGGAACAAATACTTGCTACGTGTGTGGCAAGGAAGGACATTACGCGAGAAGCTGTCCCCAGAATAACCCAAATCAGCAACCTCAGTATCAGAATCGGAACCCCAACCAACGTCAACTGCACGCAGTGCAAGCCAAGCTTGAGGGACCTCCAGTAGCACAAGGAAGATTGGAGGCACCTGAACCTCAAGCTATAGGATCTACGCCTACACAAGAGGGGATGCCGAGGCAGGAACATTACATGTGGTGACAGGTCAGATCTCTATCACCACCTATGATGTCATTGCGTTGTTTGATTATGGCGCTACTCATTCGTTCATATCGATGGAGTTCGCTCAGAAGTTAGGAAACAGTGTGAATAGAATAGAACAACCTTTCAACGCTTCTTTGCTGTCCGGAGAAATTTTGTGGTCCAACTTCTGGATTCAAAATGTCCCCGTTATTATCTGTGGCAGAGAATTACTTGCAGATCTCATCGCAATCAAACTCCACGATTTCGATGTGATCTTGGGGATGGATTTCTTAGGGAGATACAATGCTAGGATTGACTGTAGAAAGCGTTGTGTGATGATTAACTCAAACGATAAGGATGAGTTTAACTTTTACAGACAACCCCGAAATTCCGCCACCAAGTTTGTGTCGGCAATAAGAGCATGGAAGATGCTAGCAAATGGATGTCGGGGGTATTTAGCGAGCATGGTGGATAAGGACTAGGAGAAAGAGCTAACACCGGAAGATGTTCCCATTATAAGGGAATATGTGGATGTCTTTCCACAGGAGTTACCCGGACTTCCGCCGGAACGTGAAATTTCGTTCGAAATCGAGCTGCTACCCGGAGTCGCACTGGTATCGAAAGCGCCGTATCGGATGGCACCGGCAGAACTAAGGAGCTTCAAGTACAGCTACAGGAGCTGTTGGACAAAGGGTTCATCAGACAGAGTCACTCCCCATGGGGAGCACCCGTCCTGTTTGTAAAGAAGAAGGATGGATCTCTACGCATGTGCATAGACTACCGAGAGCTCAACAAGATCACGATCAAGAATAAGTACCCTCTTCCAAGGATTGACGATCTCTTCGATCAACTCTGAGGAGCGGTTGTATTTTCGAAGATCGATTTACGTTCAGGCTACCATCAACTTCGAATCAAGGAGTCAGACATCTCCAAAACAGCTTTCCGAACGCGCTATGGGCACTACGAATTCCTAGTCATGCCGTTTGGATTGACCAATGCCCCTGCCGCTTTTATGGATCTCATGAACCGTGTGTTCAAGGAGTATTTGGAGAAGTTCGTAATCGTCTTTATTGACGATATTTTAATTTATTCAAGGTCCAAGGAGGAGCATGAACATCACCTTAGGTTGGTGATGGAGATGCTAAGGCAACATCAGTTGTACGCTAAATTCACTAAGTGTGAATTTTGGCTAGAAAAGGTTCATTTCTTGGGGCATGTGGTATCCAAGGAGGGAATTTCCGTAGACCCAGCAAAGGTGGAAGCGGTTAGCCTATGGCCAGCACCTAGGAACGTCACGGAGATAAGAAGTTTCCTGGGATTAGCCGGATACTACCGAAGGTTTGTAGAGGGATTTTCGAAGATCGCAGCACCTCTCACCACCCTTACCAGAAAGGAGAAGAAGTTTGAATGGACTCCTAAATGCGAGGAGAATTTCCAGGAGCTTAAGAGGAGGCTGACGAGCGCACCCGTGCTAATAATTCCTGATGTGGACGCAGGAAATTTCGTGATCTATAGTGATGCTTCTAAGAATGGATTAGGAGCTGTCTTAATGCAGAATGGGAATGTAGTAGCTTATGCGTTAAGACAACTAAAGAATCACGAACGGAATTATCCGACACACGACTTGGAACTAGCAGCAGTAGTCTTCGCACTTAAGATTTGGAGGCACTACCTGTACGGGAATAGGTGCGAAATCTACACCGATCATCAGAGCCTCAAGTATATTTTTACTCAGAAGGAGTTAAATATGAGGCAACGCAGATGGTTGGAGCTAGTAAAGGATTACGATTGCGAAATCCTTTACCACCCTGGTAAGGCAAACAGGGTAGCTGATGCGCTAAGTAGGAAGTCAATAAGCATGCTGATGTCTATTGAAGCTTTTCCTAAGCCGTTGCAACGGGAAATTGCCGATTTCAACCAGGAAATGATCACGGGAAGACTATCTTCGCTAACTCTTAAGTCGGACTTGTTAGACTCCATTAAGGCACATCAAGGAAAGGATTCCTCACTGCTCAACGCGCAACTGTTCGACGAAGAGAAAACGAAATTCAAGACTTCCGAGGATGGAGTTATTTACTTCCAAGGGAGAATTTGTGTACCGGACGTGGAAGATTTGAAGGATCAAATCATGTCGGAAGCACATAAGATGCCGTATTTTGTACATCCAGGAGCTTCTAAGATGTACAAAGATCTCCGAGAGACCTATTGGTGGCCCAACATGAAGAACAAAATAGCGGATTTCATGTCGAAATGTTTGACTTGTCAAAAAGTTAAGGCAGAACATTGACATTCAGGAGGCGAATTACAGAAATTCGAGCTTCCTGAATGGAAATGGGAGCAAATCACGATGGATTTCGTAGTAGGACTGCCTAGGACTACAAGTGGGAACGACGCGATTTGGGTCATTGTTGACAGATTGACCAAATCCGCCCACTTTGTCGCAATTAAAACGACTTTTTCAGTGGAAAAATTGGCAAGAATCTACGTAGCTCAGGTTGTTAAGCTGCATGGAGTACCAAGGTCAATCATTTCGGATCGAGATGGACGCTTCACTTCGCGATTTTGGATGAGTGTTCACGCTGCCATGGGGTCGAAACTGAAGTTTAGCACAGCATTTCACCCCCAAACGGATGGGCAATCGGAGAGAACTATCCAGACACTAGAGGATATGTTAAGATCCTGTGTTTTGGATTTCAAAGGGAATTGGGATGAGAAGCTACCATTGATCGAGTTTTCCTACAACAACAGTTACCACGCGTCAATTGGGATGGCCTCCTTTGAAGCATTGTATGGACGAAAATGTTGATCACCCCTCCATTGGCAAGAAGTTGGACAGAAACAGCTACAAACTACGGACTTCATCGAAAAGACGTCCGAGGATATCAAGAAGATCAAGCAAAGGCTCGACGTAGCTTTTAGCCGACAGAAGAGCTATGCCGACCGACGTCGAAGACCGTTAGAGTTTCAAGTCGGGGATGCCGTTTTCATCAAAATTGCCCCTATGAAGGGGGTAATGCGATTCGGCAAGAAAGGAAAGCTCAGTCCACGGTACACGGGACCGTTTGAAATCCTCGAAAGAATTGGGAAGGTTGCGTATAAGCTTGCCTTACCGCCGGAGTTGGCGTCAATGCATAACGTTTTTCACGTCTCAATGCTCAAGAAGTATGTTCCAGACCCTTCCCACGTACTCAGTCAGGAACCGGTAGAGGTTTAGACTGATCTAACTTACGAGGAGAGACCCGTTAGAATTCTCGATAGGGAAGATAGGGTTTTAAGAAATAGAATTATTCCCATGGTTAAGGTCTTATGGCGAAACCATAAGGTCGAGGAAGCAACCTGGGAACTAGAGGATGAGATGAGAAAGAACTACCCTGAGTTGTTCTGATTTTCGAGGACGAAAATTTTTAAAGGGGGTAGATTGTAATACTCGATTTTTTCTATGCTACTATTTCCTTTTTAAGAGGAATTAAATGCATGCCGTATTGGTATTATGAAAAAGTTCGCTTTAGAACTTCATATGTGTTATGAGTTTTATAGCTTTATAAGACTCAAATATGCTTGTTTTGATTGATAAATGGTCTTTTCGGATGAAAAGAGATGAAATTTACATGATTCTAGGAAAGTCAAAGGGTTGACCAAAAAAGTCAACTTTGACCCGGAAAAGTCAAAGTTTGACCAAAATGGTCAAAACCCTAACAGTACAATTTTATGACATGCAGTATAGGAAAAATACTGCGAAAAACCATTTTTTCGGATAAGATGACGTAAATGAGAACTAAAACCACCGTAGAAAAATCAAGCACGCAAAGTTAGGGCACAGGGCAAAAGGGTTTGAGAAAATAAGAAAAAAAATTTTCAGCCCGATTTTTCACAGATAAAATTTTTATGACAGTATAAAATATTAATACTGTGTATTAGTAAAGCACAGTATTAAATTTATCTGTGTTAAGTTTAAATTACATTGCTTTTTGAAAAAGTAGCCAAACAAGCCTTTATGATTTATGACATCATAATTTTTTTAATTATGACATCATCAACTTTTTGGAGAACAAATCTTCACAAGACAAGTGTCTTGTTCTAGCACATTCTTGCTTGTTCTCCACTCCAAAACAGCCGGCCACCCTAGGGGGTTTTTGTGCAAAATTTCAAAAGTTTTAGGGTCAAAATTCTATGTTTCAAGAGTCCCACATTGCCTATAAATAGGGGTGCTCTCCACCCTTTTTAAATCAAAAAATACAGCCATATTCTGGCCATTTTTCTTCAGCCAAAACCGAGAGGGAGAGAGTGGAAGAGAAACAAAAAAATTTCTTGAACCAAGGTGTAGGGCGTGTTCGGTTTGTGTGAGGAAGCAAGAGGAAGAGTGGAAAAAATTTTCCAGCCACTGTTTGGGCTGTTACCGTGGGCAGAGAACAGGGGGAAAGAGAGAAAAAAATTCTGGAAAGTTAGGGGAGACTCTAGGGGAGAGTTCGGGTGTGATCTGAGCAACCGAAATCAAGATTTGAGACCAATTTTTGGGTCTAGGAGCAGCCACTGATTGTGCAGGAAAAACAGTGGAAAATTTTCAGATTTTGGGTCCAAACTTGTGGTGTGGCCATGCATTAGGGGGAGGCTGATTTTGAGGTTCAAAAAGTCAAATTTTGGTGTCCTTTTGGTGAGGTAGAACCGGTTCTAGGAGCTAGGCACAATGGTGTGATTTTGTGGTTCAATCCTAAGCCAAACCCTAACACTAATCAAGGTATTTTTCAAAAGCCTTAATCTTACTTCATTCAAGTTTTTAAGTTAAGATTTAAATGTATTTGTTTCAAGCCAATGGTTGTAAGAGCATAAGCTCATTAATTTATTTTATGCCCATTAGTTGCTCTAGTGCTTGATTAGGTAGCTTAAGGGTGGTTTGGTTCATTAATATGCTTATGTTGATTTTGTATGCTAGGATTGCATGATAGAATTTTTACATGAGGTTACATGTCCCCTAGGGTATGATTGAGCATGTGATTGTATGCTAGGAATTTATTTTGGTATGTTATGGAATGCTTGGAATGGTATGTGATATGCTAGACCATACAACCCTAGGATAGGGTTCGGATTGTATGGGCTGCATGGATACGTTGGGGCTGCATGTTGGGACATGCAGGACGTTAGAAACACTGCATGATTTGTCATTAGGCTCCCGAAGTGGTCGGTCGAGGTAGAACCCGCGAATTAGGACGTAAACCGGTTTAACTAGACAAGGCTGCCAGTTCGGGTTCGAAACTGGACAGTCTCAGGAAAGTGGTCATTGCAGGTCTTTAGAGACCGAATGGGCAAAAATGTAAAACACGAAAGTTGTAGAACATGGTGTTTTTTAGGGGGCAACGCAGACCGTTTCTCAAAATGAGGTTCTAAAGGCCTTCGTTTTTACGAAAAACTGAAGGTGGTCTGTCCAGACTCCGTTTTCACGACCAACCTGTTTCAATTTAAAACTGGTACTAATCTAAGCAGAATCAGAATTTTTGTAAAACACAAAAGTTTTAGATCTTTTCGAGAGATAGAACTTTCATGAAGACAACTTTTTCCAATTCCAAAGGGATTTTTAAATATAATCTGAACTCTAAAAACTGTGCAGGGAGCAAGAAATTCCTGCACAGGATTTTCTAGAACCAGTTTAGGAAAACTGTTTTTCTCGCTAAAAACACTGTTTTGAACAAAGAAACTGTTCCAAAGGCAATTTCTAACCTTCAAACATTTTATAAGACCATGTTTCAAGAATTAAGAATTTTTAAGGAAAATTAGAGAAGTTTTCGGCTTATGTGCCAAAACTCTTTTTAAGGATAAAGAAAAGACAATTTTCTTAATCAAATGGTAGAACACGTTAAGATCGATGGTAATCGGGGGAATTACACCCGAATTACCGAGCTTAGCCCCAAAGCCCAAAGTTGACCCAAAGGGAGGGTTGACTTTAGTAACCTTAGAGGTTAACTTGGGTTAACCTAGTTTTGATTAGAATAACGATAAGTCTAAGGTTAGGTGTTGGCCTAACCCTTTACGCTCACACATGTGATTGGTATGAAAGGTTATCCAAGGTAACCACACATAAAATGTTTTATGATAGGGGGGACATATAACCAAGCATTGCATGAATGTTGGTGGATAACCAACATATTATGGTCATAGACTAGAATCTTACCTAGTCTTTCGATTAAGCAGGAAATAACCTGCAGCTGAGCCCCGAGGTGGAACAGCATAACGTCCGACATAGACTAGGTAAGTACAACGCCGCCTACAGCATAGGCTATTAGTTGTATACTTACCTAGATACAATTGGTATGCTATGTGCTATATGTTATGATTTGATGCTATGTTATATATGTATGATAAGTATATGTCATGGAATGTGCTAAGTAAGCAATGTATGCTGAAATGGAATTATGAAATAATTATGAAGTATGATTAAGTGACATGAAATATTATGTTCACGAAATGGAATCATGTATGACACGTCTAAGAATGACAAGATGGAAAATAGGATAAGGCGATAAGTCGCCTGTGTCGTACCACCCGCACCAGGTCGGGTTGGACTGTGGATTGAGTTGGACTTGGTTTGGTCGCCCCAACCAATTCATAGTTGCGCGCCAGGTACGAACACCCATGTTAAGGGCCCCTAAGTAGAATAAGAGATGAAGAGATAAGAAAGCATAATACGAACATAATTGGTTCATGCATGCTATATGTACGAAGGTGTTATGTAATGAAATGAGAAGTAAGTTTATGTGTCGCGGATTAGGAGTTGTACTTGCTGAGCGAAAGCTCATTGTTTTAAGTTTATGCTGTAGGTAAGCAACCTGCCAGCTGATGATGATGCAAGGTGGAGTAACGTGGCCGGGCACTGTGAATAGTGGGAAACGAAAACCGCTACGCGTTTTGATAATGGAATTATGAATGTTTAATTATGGCTACTTAGTAGTATGCACAATTAATACTATGGTTTATATTTTATGTTTCGTATTGTATATACGCCTTATAAAAAAAAATTTCCGCTGTGTTTCATGTATTTAGTAAGTAAGTTTGTATAAGTTATCGAGGTATGTATGTATGTATGCACGGTAACGGCCTGTGCTAGGCGGGTCGTTACATAGAAAGCCTGACCAAAAATTGGTATGTCATTAAGTTCCGTTTCTAGTAAATTGTTGTAATTTTTTTTTAATTATTCATGTAGATAACGATGATAAATTACAGTTTAAAGAGAAGGGGAAATGGGAAAAAAAGAGATGGGTTATGGCTAGAATCACAGATTAAAAAAAAAAAAAAAAGATGGAGAGTTCAAGGATCCATCAGATCGACAAGTTGGCAAATTGATAGTAAGTTTACTAATTAATAATAAATTCTTCATCACTAAATCCACTTAAAACATTTTTATTTCTAATGTGTGTTTTTAATTCTCCCATAGGTGGAATACAACACATAGGAGACTCAAGGCAAGTTCGAATCTGTTGCACTAATGATGTATTGACCCAAGCATTATCCAAACTCAAACACCCAGGACGTACCCATGGTCAGTCGAAGTTTGTAAAGCAGTCTCATTACTTCAATCTAAAGTGTAGTTCGAAAGTTGATACTGTAGTATTGTTAATGAGATGCAAAATTAAAGAATTAAAGGAGATGGTGCGTGGTCTATGTGTGAAGAAAGAAGTAGAGCCGTCAGTTGACCAGCAAAATATGCCAACTATTGATCAATACAATAGCTTTAAGACTAGTTGCACTCTCCATGATAAACAACCTGGAGTGTCTGATCCGCCAACCATGCCCATCGATAGTTAGGAGTGTAAGCTCTTTTATTAAGGATGAACTTCAGGGTGGACAATTGCTTGTTGTGATTGGAAGGCCATGGATGGAGAGCCTTCCCATTGATATAATCAATGGATACCACTAGGTGAAGGAATGTGCGAGTGTCAATCATTGTGCCAAAATTTAAAAAAGCAGCATCACCTATTCCAATGAACGAGGCAATAACTATGGAGCAGGTTGTTAATGGGTTTGTCGCTTGGCCAAAAATATTAATTGAGCTCGACACAAGTATGAATAAAGCAAGTCGAGGACCTAGTGACATTCCTAACCAAGTAGCCGAGGGAAACAAATGCCCATAAAAGATAGGAAACAAACCAATCAACTTTCGAACTGAGGTATAACAAGATGCGGAACAATAAAGACCTTCGTTTGACTTTAATAAAATGAACATGGAGTTGAGGCCTTTGGCTTATTATGTACTTAGTTTCATGTGTGAAGGTAATCAGATAAAGGTCCCGATACCATACATAATCAGTGGTGCAACGTGCCTGCATTTCTTAACTTTGATGATATTTATGAGTTCATTACTTTTCAAGAAATCAGTCTATATTGTATATTAGTATACCTCAAGTATTTCATTCTATCTCTAAACTTTATTTATTTTATCTGGAAAATCTTATATATGTTGTCTAGTGTAATAATTTTAATATTCTTATGCAGATATTTGGCGGAACTATGTGTGACGCCCTAAAAATTCATAAACTTAATTCATGAATTATTATCATAGATTTCCTTTATTAATATACTTCTAATGAATTATTTTGACGAATATCAAATTTCAAGATCATGAATGATTGTTTATGCATCATCAGTATGATGATATTGATGATCTAACAATGTTGAGTTTCTCTATTTAGATGAGAAATTATAATTACGTAAAAGATGAGTTGAATAATATATAAATTTATACGAAAAATTGATTATGTCCTACTAGAGGATAAATGTTAAATTTTGAGAAAGAACCCTGATTTTTATTAGTAAGTCAATTTGATAACCTTAGTATTTATTTTGGTCATATCAATATTTAAGTTTTGAGAGTATGATTGGGAAAATTAATTTGTCACAAAAATAGAAGATAAATAATTAGGATTTATTCTTAGAAAATCCAAAGATGGAAGATTGATCAAGAATTCTGTTTAAGTTTGAAATCAATGATGTAGATTTTATGTTAAAGGATCCATGGCAAATCAATGGCCAAGTTTTGGATGATAAGTGACCAATGAGAACGTAAGGAAATAATTGGTGTGATAGAAGATCCAATAGATGAGAATAAGGATGACAACCTTTGATCAATAGGGGAAAAATTGGAAGAAAGAAAAACAAAATAAAAATGAGAAAACCAAAGGGGAGATCCGGATTTTGTGGTCAAAAGCAACAAGAAATTAGAACAAATGAGAAAAACAAGAAAGTGATGCATGCATACAGCCTCATGTAAGAGATGGCATGGCTTGTTTTGGCAATATGTCACAAAGAAGAGACCAGTAAAAATGACCCATTGTCTCAACTTTGTTGAACAAAATTTTCAACCCAACTCCCTCCCTTAAGTGGCGGCAATGAAAAGGGAGAATCAACCAAAAATTTTCCATTTTTAGCCCTCAAAATAGAGCTCCTTTAAAGCAAATATTGATTAAAAACAAGCCCTCAATATCTTATTTTATTCTCACACAAGTTAAACTCAAAAAAAAAAAAAAAAAAACCCTAGCTTCTCCAGCCACCACCAACACTATTCTCCATCTCCCAACACCCCTCTAGCACTCTCCTCCCTCCATTTTCAAGCTCCAAGCAACCTGTTACTAAGTTCGAAGACGTGTGAAGCAGAGTTAGGTGATGTGTTACTAGAGGTAATATGGTGGTATTCTTTGTGTTTTAGTCATTTTTGGAGAACTAAAGCATGATGTTTAGTTAAAATCCTAATGTTAGACTTTTTCTTACCTAGTAAAAGGTTTTGAGAAAAACTTTGGAGGTCCGAGATCTTAAGGGATCCACGGAGCATTTCGGTAAGATCTACAAACTTTGTTAGAGCTTGTGGATGTTGTGGTAATATGGCATGTATTAGAAATTTTGGTATGAAAAATAAATTATATGGTAAAATTTTACAAAGGATAAGCTTCATTTTAGGCATTGGAATCACTTGGTTTTTTTTTGTATGTCTAACGTTATGTGCATTTGAAGTTGTGACACAAAAATAAAGAGAAAAGGAATCTCTGGGGAATAATCTAGCCACGGGTTTTATGTACTATGAACCCTTTAGTCTCAAAATTTTGATTATAAGTTTATATATAAAAATTAGATTCTTTGAGCTTTCCAACAATGTATCATGCACCTCAAACAAATGAATCGAGAGTTTTTGCTGGAACCCTATACCAGTCACGGGTTTTGTATATTTTAGGTTAGTAAACCATAATTTTTTACAAAACTATTTTAGTATATACACTAAACACCCTAAGCTTTCCAATGACATATCTTTTGTTTTATTTGGACTTGTAAGTGAATTGTTATGACTTTTCAAATTTTACCCATAAATCTAGACATATGATACATATATAGGACCAGCAGTAACAAAACCTAAGTTTACAATATGAAACACTCAAATACTAAAGAAAATAACTTCATAACTATAAAGTAGACATCTCAAGCTTTGAAATGAGTTATCATACATTTAAAACGGTTATGTATATAAATTTTAATAAATCACATAATAATGTATTGAAATCTAATAAACTAAGATTTTATCATATAACACTTAGGAAAACGTCCACATTAATATTTGAAATGTTTGAAATCTTAGAAAAAAAATTATAAAGATAGAAACTAGATACTTCAAGATTTCCAATAAATTATCAACAGGATTATACTCAAATTTAAATAAATCTTACAAATTATAATCACATACTGACAAAATGCTTAAACATTAAAATGTGACATAAGGGTAAGTCACAATATATGAATATATTTATTTGTGAAATGAATTAGTATTAAGTATATGATCAAATAATACAAAAACCCCTAACTTTATAAAGTTGAATCATAAGTTTTAAATGAATTAAGATAAAATACACTAAAGGATTATCAGGTATATACAAGAGACTACCTTAACCCAACTAAATGATCATAATTAATGGGATTGGGCCTTATAAACCCAATACTGGATGGAAGGTATACACTTAGGTGACTCATTGTCTACATAACAAAATATAATTATGCTAAGAAAGTTAATTAGTAATTAATAATGTAATTAATTAATTAATTAATTATAAGAGCTAATAAGTGATAATTAGCTGTGTAAGTAAGATTATTATGTTTAGTAACTACATAATTATAATACATGATTAATTAGATATTAATTGATCATTAATCATTGATAATTGTTAATATAACTATGGATGATTAATTAGGGATCAATCAAACATTAATTATTAGATTAATCAAATTATTAATTATTAATATGAGAATTAATAACTGATAATCATTATATGAGAATGAATATTTAAGTAACATAATTAAATTATTAACGATATAATTATTAATTAGTCAATTAAAATTATGTAATTTAATTATAATTATCAATTAAATAAAGTAATAATTAACTACTACCTAATTAATTAATCAATTAAATTAAATTAAATTAAGTAAAATTAAATTAATTAAATAATAATTAGTAGAAATTTATTTAACACTTAATAATTAATTTGAATTAATTGTTAAGGTTAATTATAATATAAGTAAATTAAGCTCACT
Source organism: Ficus microcarpa (assembly GCA_025413485.1). Lineage (NCBI taxonomy): Eukaryota > Viridiplantae > Streptophyta > Magnoliopsida > Rosales > Moraceae > Ficus > Ficus microcarpa. Next base: position 18,004,220 of record CM046380.1, on the reverse strand, counting down.
TTAATTTATAAAATAAATAAATAAATGAATAAAGTTATATAACTATGATTCTATCTAATAATGAGATCTTGTTAAATCATGACAATTTCTTAAATTGCATAGTAGGTGGTACAACTTCGAAAGTTTAAGCACATAAGACAAATAATTATAGACCTTACCTACAGCATGGAACAAAATGTTTTTCTTTGTTGATGTTCTATATTTGTTATGATTTGCTTTGATGATGTGATGAGTATACGAGTTATATGTATTACTTTGATTAAGCATTTGATGTGCATAATTTCTCTTGCACTGACATAATCGACATGCCTCACAGATATTTATATGCCATGATAATAGATGCATAGTAACATGTAAATTTATACATTGTCACAATTAATAAGAATAAGGCTAACGAAAGATAGGATTAAGTGTCATACTAACCTCCAATTAATAAAGGATATGGTAAGAATGAAAACTATAAGTTATGACCTTGGAGGTTGTTGGAGGATCACTCCCCCAACTCTTCATTGGTTACGCGCATATAAGTGCGACATAGAGATCCTAAAGTAAACAAGACATATATATAATAGCATAATTGAATACACATAGATCACATGTATTTTTTAATATTCATGAGTTACGTGTGATGATATGATTTTCTAAAAATGTTTTGTGAGATATTTGTTTGTACTTGCTAAGCAAAAGCTCATGCATGTGTGTTCGTATTGTAGGTAACATGGGTAGGTAGCCCGCCACTTAGATGTTTTCTAGACTGGCAAAGCTGTGCGCAGACAATGAAGAAAGGGAGTGGAATACCACCACGAATTTAATTTCCTCATTTAGACTTCTTAAATTATTTTGTATTGATTATATTTATAACTATGTTTTCAATATTTTGGTACTACTAAACTAATCGGAGTACTTTATCAAAAAAGACTTTAGAGTCTTTCCTTTTAACTCACATAATGTTATAACTTTTTAAATATTATCTAAGCACGAATTTAAATAGGATATTTGTTATCTAGAGATTTTCAATTTCCTCTGTTAAAAATTTCAGTTAATTAAACTCTTCAAGTACAAATATAATCTGTGTTGAAAAATATATATATATCTGTATATATGTCTGTATTTTTGGAACCTAACATAAAAGTGTTAAGACTAAATGAATTAATAATAAGTCTGAAAAGTTAGGTCATTACACTATGTGTAACTAACGGGCAAGTTGAAAAGTTCGTGTTGATGTCTTCAACCCTGATCTCACCAGTTAAAACAGATACTCCAGATGCTAGCCTTAGAAAGGGAATTGATGCTTTTGTCGCATTTTTGTGTAACGCACCAAAAGGCAACTTCATCTCATGCCACATAATAGAGGGAGACATTGGGTTTTGGGAGTAATTGACCCATGGGAGGACCTAGTCCTTTATTTAATCCTCTTTGGGAAAAGAAACGGACAATTTTATTAATCTAATGAATATGAAAGTAAGTTTTCATATGTTAAATTGTGATTTAATCTTAATGATATTCATCTTAATTATTTTGAATTTTGCAAACTTGCTATAGTCCTAATGGATTGGAAGCTTATAGTCAGAGAAGATATTAAAAAGAGACGAGACTATAAAACAAAAATCTTGGATCATCCTTGTCCTCACCAAAAGGGTAGTAATATTGAATGTGGTTTTTTTTGTTTTATATTTTATGAGGGACATAGTCTCCAATGCTAATGGATTGGACTTACTACAAAACAAAGCGTTTTATGCCTGTGATGATATAGATACAATTAGGGAAGAATGATTTAAATTTGTAATGCAATTCATTAAATATAATATGTAAACTTCCAATATAGTAGATGGTATTTTTATATCAATACAATGTAGCTATTATTTTGTCAATCCTATTCTGAGCTATGTATTGGATAACACACGAGTTCAGCCATCCATGGGAAATCACCAAAAAAATGTAAAATTTTTTTTAAATTAATGTTAACTTTACACAACTGTTTTTACTAAAACTGTTGTGTAAATCCCACTTTACACAATGGTGTGCTAAATGATCTATTGTGTAAGTTGCACTTCACACGACATTTTTTAACAAACCGTCATATAAGCCCCACTTTACAAAAAACGGTCGTGTAAAGCCTTCACATTAGCAAGTTTTGACACCTTATTTGTCTATTTGACAATGGTATTAACCGTCGTGGAATATCACCTAACTACAATAGTTTATTAACTATCGTGGTTTTTTAAACTTTCCATGACGGTGGATTATACGACGGTTGTCTAACCGTCATGTTAACTTTAACAACAGTTAACAACCATCATCAAATCAACAATTTTTTACTAGTGAGCGCCAATGAGATGGCGAGGACTCATGTTTCTAGCTCTCCTTCATGCTCACGACGTGGACATCAAAGGCATCAGTATCGCGAGTTTCAGATTCACCGTGACCTCTTTCGGATCGTGATATACATTACTAGATCTCACTATTCTCACATTGCTCGTGTTCAAGAGTATCGCTAGATGTTGTTCTTCTCTCCATCACGTGCTCCCAATGGAACCGGCACTAATATCAATGTCGGCCAGAGCTGCTATGGTATTTTATTGGTTGATTTGCACTCTGAATTATGTGAATATGGGGAAGGTGGGGGGAGAGAGGTTTATGATCTTATCCTCGAATACTAAGTAGAAATTAAATAAGAAAATAATAATAAAAGTAAAAAGAGAAGAAGGGAACACATGGATATTTAATGTGGATGTGCTTATGTCAACAAAACAAGAACAAAGAATTCATTACTAAGTGAGAAGCACTGTGACTGTGAATTAGCTCCCATATATAAAGACAAGTTTATAAGTACAAAATCGAGTAAATTGCCTAATATTAATAAATCTACTAAAATCAAGAAATATTCTAAATTCAAATAATTGCAAATAAACTAAAGGTTCCTATAACTACCTACAAAATAATTTTCCTTAATTTTAATACTGACTTTTTAAATATATATTTGTATGAATGGCTAGTGATGATAGACTGGGGAGAAGAAAGAGAAGATAAATTTAGGAATTTAAAAAGAAGAACAATTGAGAGGAAATTCTGAATCATAAAATATATATATATATATATGTCCATATATACACCCACTAGCTCTATTTTACGTACTTTTTCTTTTTTTTTTTCCCCTCTTTTAAATTGTTTTTTCTTGCAAATTTTTTAGTTAATAAATGAAATTGTAAAGATATATATATTTTTTAAATTTCCACTGTTCTTTATGTGTTAAAAAAAGGGCTTCATGTCTAAAACTTCAACAGCAAAAAAGAAGAGAGAGAGAGAGAGAGAGAGCAATATAACATAATAGTAAAATGAAATGTTGGTGTGGAAAGATATTTTAAATCACTACTATAAAATTGTGATAATTGACGAACATTGGACAAGAGTTTTAAACAAGTCGGTCCAAAAACACGAGATGGAGACGGTACATGAAGACTGTCATTGAAATTTGTGTATATTGTTACACTTTAGAAAGTTCATGGACTAAATTGTCAAAATAAAAAATTCAGGTAGTAACTAAAGGTCACATGACAAGTTTAGAGGAAATAACATTAATGCATGAGCAAACCGTACCGTTCTCCAAAAGGAAAATTCACACCCTTATAAATAAAGCTGGGATATTATATTCCATTTTGAAACAACATCTAAATATCACATTGATCCAAAGTTAAGTTGATATATAAATATAATATCAAAACCTATAGAGCCACAACGATCTATATAATTTTGCTCTATAGCCACCAAACCAAACCATTTCATACAAGTAAAAAACTACAACAACAGCCAATGCAAGATTACCCAATTAATACATAGAGTAACATTAAGAGAGATATACAAGAACTTTTGGATCATCCTTTTGGAAAAACGAACGGTATATTCCTTATTTTAATGAAAAACACAAAATCCACCCCATGATTGTATTATTTACGTCCAATAATCTTCTGTTTTATTAGTTTGTGAAAGCCAGACGTGAGATGTCGTCCCCTCCAAAAGCAATGTTAGAATTAGGACACCAAGAGTCGTCGTCGGTGATAAACTGCATCCACGAATCATCTTTGTCATCTTCCTGATCGGCGCACAACGACGATGCAGTGGGAATGTCCGGCGACATGGTTTCGGAGTCATTGATCACACCTTGCGAGCTCTCTATTAGGGATACACTGCATTGACCTTGTTCTTCAATTTCGGAGCAGATGCCGTTCTTCTTGAACACCCGGCATAAAGCATACGAATCCTGCAAGTCAAGTGCTCTTTTTTATATTTCTTTTGTTTTTTTTGTTTTTTTGTTTTTTTTTTTGTTTTGTTTTGTTTTTTTTTTTTTTCCTTAAGGGATTCTACTTGTTTTAAGATTACATTTTGAAAAAAGATTGCTTATGACATTAGTCAATAGATGTCAAGCCACAATGCCTAACTTAAAATTATAAAGAGACACCAATAATACTAAGAAACTCTAGTTTTTTTTTTTTTTTTTTTTTGGTTGAACATAGAGGATTCACACTCTATATCATAATCAGATATGAAACTATTATCAGATTATATTTGTTTACTGAAATATTTGTACAAAAAGAAAAAGCGGAAACTCTGTAACTGTGCATAGAGAAGAAGAAAACTAATATGGTATATAACTCGGTACCCAAAATTAGGTAGAGTTATCTCCTTATATATATATATATATATATATATATATATATTTCTAAAGTTACGTAGAGTCTTATTAATAAGGGAATGAGTCTTTATTTTCAAACTCACAAACATATTACAAAAGTAACAGTTCAAAACTGTGTGACAATAAATTAAGCATAAAATTTGTTTGGATTTGAATGGTTGGTGGTCAAACTAGTCAATAATTGCCATTGGCAGCGTGAGTGACGTATCAAAGAGCATGCGGATAATGCAATTTGTTGTTATGTCTTCAAATTAATTATTATTATCTCGCAAAAAAAATAATAAAAAAAATTGGCTTGTTTGAGACTTTGGAATAAAGTTAAAAGTAGGCCCTAGACCTTCTTACAACCCGAAAGTGATGTGAACTGCTTTTGGAGGCCAATAATAAACATAAATTATCTAAAAGAATCTTATATTTCTTGATCAGAGAACATAAACAAATAGGTCTTAATAAAGTTTTGAGTATTAGGATTTTTTTTTCTATTTTTTATTTTAATTTTTAAGTCATTATGTAGGATTAGGACTGGGAGGAATGGAACTTTTGTCTAATTGGGGGAAAAAAGACAGAGAAAAGCTCATCTATTCTATCACAACTTTGACACTCAAGAGATCTAACACTGCTGCAAGCAACGAATATGCACCATTATTATTAGTTTTTTTTTTTTTTTTTTACTTAAAAAATATCAAATTTTTTTAATTTAAAAAAAAAAAAAAACAAAGAAAACAGTTGAACCAAAAGTTATGACGATTCAGTGTATTAATGATGACAAATTGGGGTAATAAGCAGTTGTAGTCTTTAATTATTTGTAGACTACTTTTAACTGACAAAAAAAATTATGTACTGCATTTATATATGTGCTACACCGAGAAGACTGTGGTTAAAACAAATATATGTTAATTAAAGAAAAAAAATGTTTTTCTCTCCCCTCTTACCCTAGTTATGGCGAGATTGGTAATCATGCATTTTATATGTATATATATATATATATATATATATGCATTAATAATGCATATATACTATACGGAAGCTTCTTCAATTTGCTATTTTCATTTTCAGACGCTTTTCACTCATGTTTTGCCTTTTTTGTCTGATTTTAAAATCTATAAATTTTCATCCAATTGAATGATTATGTTAGTGACCAATAAATATGTAAAATGCTAACAAATAAATTATGTGAAGTCCCATAGCTATTAGATATTTGTAAGCCTGTTTTTCTAACCAATATCTAGAATCCGTACGTTATTCAGTCAACATAAGTGTAAACATAAACTTGCAAGAAAAGCATTGCTTACGTACTTACATTTACCTGAATTCCGGAGCTATCTTCACACTCTTTATCATCAAGGCGATACTCATGCATTACCCAATCGGTCCTAATCCCCTGTGGTGCTCGCCCACGATAGTAAACCAACGTCTTCTTCATCCCTATAGCCCGATTCTGACACGTGACTCTCCTGTCTTTACCTGTTGACTTCCAATATCCAGCTCTTGTTGCTCTATTTGTTCTAAACCCATTAGGGTATTTTCTATCCCGGGGTCCAAAGAGTACCATTCTGGATCCCTACTTGGCAAAAATGATTTTTCTGATCATACAAGTAAATTAAAGTTATTTCTTAAAAATGTCAAAACAAAAACAAAAACAAAAAAAAGAAAAAAAAATCTACAGGTAATAAGATAGGGTTCTTGTTTCATTGTCGAAAGAGTTGGCATTGCTTCAAGTTAGTGTATACATATGTATGAACTATAATGCCATTCTCTTCCTCCTGAACCCTTTTTTTTTTTTTTTTTAGTGCTATAATTGAAGAGAGACGGGTCAAAAAAAAAGAAGAAAAGAAGAAAAGAAAAGGAAAATTTTGTGTGGAAAATTTAATAACCTGCTAATTCCCAAGGCTCGCATTTGTAGAGATCAACTTCGGGAATAATGTCGAGTTCAATCTCTTGACCATTGATCTTCCTCTTCAGGTAGTAGTTCACGAGCTCTTCATCCGTCGGATGGAACCTGAAACCAGGAGGTAATCCGACCGGAGCCATTTGGTTGATATGATATTCTTTTTTTTTTTTTTCTTTTTTCCCCCCAACTTTTTGGAGGGTTTTCACTTCTTCCTAGCTAGTTCGTGATCTCTAGCTCTTGATTTGTTATTAAGCTCTATCATTCTTATTGCAAGCATCATGATATACTAACAAAAAGGAATACTAGTCCCTTATCTTTGGGGTCATTTTTCACTTTCCCTTTTGCAGATTCTCAGACAAACGTTCTTCTTACTACATCCCATGTCTACTTCTATTCCAAGTTTTTTTTTTTTTTTCTCCCTTTTCATGCAAAATTCCGCAATAAACAAACACACGTGTTTTACGTATATATGATCAGCCCAATAGCTGCATGACCCCTTTTCTTTTTCTTTTTTTTTTCTCCTTAAATAAATCCCTTTTTTCTATCTAGGGGGAATTAGTAGCAAATACTCTCCTTGGACATGTCCAAATAGTCTCTCTCCACACATTGAGGAACTAAAACAGCCCAAAAAATCATGTACAATTTTTATTTTAAATGCATTTACATGGTTTTAAAACAGCCCAAAAAATCATGATTTTAAATCGTATACATATTATTTTGTCTTGCTGTGCCCAAGTCAGCGGATGAGAAGGGAGGGATTCAAGTAGAAGTCAAAAGGTTTGAAATTTGAAAGTATTTTCATTTCTTTTTAATAAGTGGGAATCATAGACTCCATACATAAAAATAAGAATTCTTTAGCAGTAATCTGTCATCCTTGAGACAATAGTATATGATCTCATTCAATCATGTAGCATATAACATTGTAGCACATGACGGGGAAGAAACAATAACAATTAATTATGGTGTTTTGAATTTTGTCTTGAGTCCAAGAATTTAATTTTTTCAAGTCGTTTTAAACGTTTGAACTAATCAATAAGTTATATACTTACATATGTTCAACTGTCCAATGACTTTCAGATTCTTATACGACTATTGAAGTTTTGTTCGTCAGTGAAGTTATCAATTAATTAGAGTTTCATGTAAGTTCAATGATAGTTCCTTCGGAAGATCATACTCTTTTTTTCCTTTGGATAGATTTTTTCCGCTATATTCTGTCATTATAGGATTGTAATGTGTTAACTTCCACAAATTTTAAGCAGAGTAGTAGATCTTATTTCTTGACTAAAAAAGTAAAAGCAAATATTCTGTCAAGTATAAGAATTCGCAAGGCTCAAAATATAACAGTGTCCCAAGTATTTTTCTTTTTTTTTTTTTTTTTTTTTGGGTACATTTTTCCTTTTCCTATTTACCAATCATGAAAGTGAATATGATGTTTTGTAGGGATAGGTTAAACGCACATGGTTTGGAGCCAATAGTAATGGAGATCTTGAAGAAGAAGAAGTAGTGAAGATACAGAATTATTGACATGGGGGAGTGGCACTTTTTGTTTTTTGTTTTTCTTTTGTAAACCCATTTCCTAACTTTTAACGTAATAATTACTCAGCAAATAATATCCGCCTGTAGGACTGTCTCATCACTCATGGAGTATCTACTTTCGGTTTTTACTCTGTTTTTTTTCTAGCTTCCCCTTTTATCCTTTTTCCTCTTTATTTTTACAGTAGTCTTCCAAGATCTCATTGCTGTATATTTTAGTAAAGTGGACAAAAGTAGGTTCTTATTTGACATCTCACCTCATCTTTTCAGAACGCAAGCCACCCGCAAATCCCCCTTTATCATCTTTAAAAACTTACATATTATCCCCCTTTATCATCTTACATATATATATATATATATATATATATACATATTTAAGTTTCATATTGTCTTTGTTTATGTACTTCCTTAACTTTATGATTACTCCTAATTTATCTCATAAATTTTAAAAACTCTGACTTTACCATTAAACTTGTACTTTTAACCTCATTTTATCTCTTCTATCAGAATTTCAGTTAAAAACAGATAAAAAATAAGAGAATTAGTCATACTAAATCCATTACATTAGGATTCTTTCTAAAAACAAATGAGAAATATTACATGATTGTACTTAGCTCACTTTTTTTCTTTCATCTGTTTTTAATTGGAATTCTAATATAAATGATAAAGTGGGATTAAATCCAAATTCATAGAGCAAAATGGGTGTCATTTAAAGTGATCTTAAAATTCAGGAAAGTAAACAAGAATAATGCTTAAGCCTATATTTGGTGAATGAATTTGACTCAAATTCAACTCAAATTTTTAATCTCAATTTTTGTTTTTTTCTGAATAGTTAACAAAATTTATAATTACTTTTTAAAAAGTCAACTCAACTCAAATTTAAAAATTTTATCTTATCTCAAACTTAACTCAAACACTAAATAGAACCCTAAGTTTTAAATTCTTTTTCCTCGTATTTTCTTATGGTAAGTTAAACACAAACTACGCTTTTATTTTTACAGTTGGCTGTCAGACAAGATCTAGTAGCGTGATCAAATAGAAACTCTAAAGAAAAGTAATTAAGGCCATTAAAGAAGTGCATAATATCTGTCATCAATATGATGTAAGATCTGATCGCATGCATGATTGTGCGGCCCAACTTTCAGTTGGAAAAGTCAATTTCTTTAATTTTATTAATTAGTTGTGTAACACGTATTTGGTATATATAAACAAACAAAACAAAACAAAAAAGTAAAAATAAAAATAAAAGGCACCATATCGCATTGATTGGACTGCCATACAAGTAGTCACGTATGATGAGCTAGCTATCATGTGATAATAAGGGAGGGAGTGATGAAAAGCGCACATTCATGCTTGTAAATATAGGTTATGCATGTTTTGTCTCTCTTTTTCTTCCCACAATATTAGGGGTCATTTGGTATGACTATTAGAGACAAAAATTCGAATGTTGGTTTGAAAATATGTGTTTAGAATATGTATCAATTGAAAATGAACTATGATATATAAAATAAAATAAAAATTTTAAATGTGTTTGGAAAAAAAATACGTAATATGGATCTTATTTCATTCATCTCTCTCTCTTTCTTTTTTTTTTTTTTTTTTTTTGCAATTTGAAAAAAAAAATCTTATTTCGATATAAAATAAGAAAGTTAAGTACTTTTAAAGTTTGAGTTTTTTTTAAAAAAGAATAAAAAGAAAGCAAGATTTAAATTTGGGAGTTTTGTAATTAAGTAAGCAAACTCCGTCTGTAATTGTTGTTTCAAAAGAGGGCCGAGAGCAATCACTTGGAGAGATAATCAATGGCATGAAAATATTTGAGCATCTTCTATAGCGTGGTTAATTAGTCCTACAAGGGGCCAGATATACGAGATGTGATTACATGTAAATAATCTAGCTAGTGAAAATTTTACACGGAGTACTATTATAAAATATAAAGTTCAAATCTCTTTTTCTAAATTCAAAAAATATATATATATATTTATAGAATAATACATAAGGCGCACAACTTGTGCAGATGAATGATAAAATAATTAGCAACTTGGAATTTTGTCTAATTCTCTTTTAGTCAATCATCAAGTCACTTTACTTGCTTTGATAGAAGGATGCGATTATAAGCAACAAGAAAACTGTACGTAAAGTTGCTGAGTGGACTTGAGCTACCTACCTAGAACTAAGAAGGCCTATCTAGCGCTTAGTTTTGTACAAGTAAGAATGAATTCCTGTAATCACTTTTAAACTTCGTTTTGTGGGGGAAAAAAAATAGAAATCAGTCATTCATAGCGCATAATACAGTTCTGACAAACTAACTTAATACATTTATCAAATAATATCCCTGACATATATCTATAACCAATTAATTTGTTTCTTCACTTTGCCCAAATAGATCAAATCCAATTACCTGATAAATTGATAAAGATAGATATTATGTCCTTCATAGAACACATCTTTAATATCATATGCTTTCTGGACACTAGCCCTAACAGAAGACTAGTTACTTCATTGTTAATAAGTGCATGGTCTTCAAAGATTTCTTAGATACAAATAATACCTCCACGAACTAAAGGATTTGGACGGAAGAGAAATGTCAAATTACATCTTCGTCTTGCTATCTGTAGATTTCTTCTTGCTCATGCGTTGGAATGAAGTACTTGATGATCCGATTATCATGAAAAACATAAGAAAAATGTCAACAAAGACGAGACAAGATTTAATTACAGACAATAAAAGAAAAGGAGAGAGACAAATAATAATGTCGTAATGTTAACTAGGATGTTTCTTATCATATTAATTAATTGAAGTTGCATATTTTCTGATAGGATTCTACCTTTTGTTTCCCCCTTAATGTTCAACACTACATAAGTTTTCCTTAAAAACCGATGGATATTGCCGGTATTCGTGATGTCAGTTTGAGGATGTCAAATGGGTATGTGTGGAAAATTCACAAGGTGAGGCATGTTCCAAAATCGATGCGCAATTTGATTTCAGTTGGACAGCTTGACTATGAAGGACATAATGTCACATTCAATGGTGGTGCTTGGAAAGTTACCAAGGGAGCCATGGGGGGTGCTAATTCTGCTGCTAATTCTGATTTTTGGCTTTGTAAGCTCGAGCACGTGAACGAGAAGGGAATGAAAGTGCTTCAGTCCAAAAGGAAGCTGCCAGGATTAAATCTGTTGAGCGCAAATTATGTGAAAGCTATATTTTTAGCAAGCAGATAAGGGTTAATTTCTCTATATGGCATGGGGGGAACCAAAAGCTGTAAAGTTGGAGTTAGTTCATAAAGACGTATGTTGGCCTTCAACTATTACTTCTTTTCAAGGCTCTAATTATTATGTGATGTTTATCGAGGATGCGAGCATGAAGGTATGGGTTTATTTCTTGAAGAATAAATTTGAGATTTTTATGCTTTCAAAAGATTGAGAGCAATGGTTGAGAATGGGACAGATTTGAAGGTGAAGTGCTTGCAGTTAGATACTGGGGGAGAATACATTGATGATGATTTCAAACTGTACTGTGATGATAATGGCATCAAGATGAAGAAGACCATTCAAGGAAAACCTCAACAGAATGCTGCGCCTGAAAGGATGAACAAAACCGTAATTGAGCGTGCTCCGAGCATGAGATTGCATGCGGGGTTTCAAAAGATGTTTATGGAGTGAGGATATTAGCACTGCAGCCTATTAGATCAACAGGGCTCCTTCAACACCATTGGATTGCAAAAATACTAGTGAAGGTTTGGAGTGGCAAAAGGTAAACCTTTCTTTCTTAAAAGTGTTTGGTTATGTTTCTTATATTCATATTGTTTCTGCTACTAGAAATAAACTTGATGTTGAATCTAAGAAACGTGTCTTTATTAGCTATGGTGTACCAAGTTTGGTTTTCGTTTTTGGGATGACCAAAGTCACAAGGTTATCAAGAGCAAAGACATGATCTTCCATGAATGTGACTTGTATAAAGACATGTTAGGAGCAGATCCTAAAAGCACAAGTACTAAAGTTAAAAAGCCTGAGGAGATGTTGTTGAGAGACCTTCTAGTGATTGATGTAGACAATACTGGGTGTCATAGGCTGACTGCACGAGTAGATCTGGCAGCGTATGGTCCCTCGCCTCTATACCCATTTCCTTCATGGGATCGCCTGATTTCTTGTGTTCCCCTCCCAAAAGGCTAAAGTCCCGGATTCTATATAGAGATATGCCCATCAGATGAAAGTTTTTCACGGTCTACAGGAACCTTGTATTACTATTCTATTTTCATTGGCAAGACTAACTAGTAGTTCCAATGAAAGGAGCATTTGGCTTAAGGCTTGCTTTCCTGGCTCCTTTCAAAGGTAGGCTTATCTTCGAGGACAAACCAACCCATCCATGCTTGAACCTCCTTAGAAGACTGATTGGTCAGAAATAGGTTATCCAAGAGGACTCCACTACGAAGGGACGAATATTATTTCACATCTGATGAAATTGAAACATCATGAAAATCAAGAAAACATACCCCCAGAAGTCAATCAGGACACCTCTGTGATTGAACTAAGGTGATCCACAAGAACCACAAGACCTCCATAGAGATATTCACCTGCATTGCACCATATCCTGTTGACTGGTAGATGTGAAGCAAAAAGCTATGAGGAAGCCATGCAGGTTGACGAATCAACTGAGTAGGAGTTAGCCATGAGGGATGAGATGAGCCCAATGTTATCCAATCAGACATGTCAATTGACAAAGTTATTGAAAGGGAAGAAGGCCTTGCAGAATAAATGTGTCCACCAGATAAAGGAAGAACATGATGGCAACAAGTGGTATAAAGTAAAGCTAGTTACAAAAGGACAAAAGGAAGGCATCGACTACATTGAGAGTTTCTCTCCGGTGGTGAAATTAACCATAGTTAGAACCGTGCTTGGATTGGTGGCTAAAGAAGACATAAACCTAGAGTAGTTGGATGTAAGATAGCCTTTTTTCATGGTGATTTGTAGGAAGAGATTTACATGAAGTATCCACAAGCTTTTGAAGTGCAGAGAAAGGAGAAAATGGTGTTCAAACTTCAAAAGAACTTGTATGATCTTAAACAGGCTCCAAGGCGATGGTATTAGAAGTTTGACATGTTTATGGATAGTAATGGTTTCTCGAGGTGCTAAGTGAAGTGGATTCTCAAGTATTTGTCAGCCTTATGTTTTAGGGTGTCAGACGCAGGATTACAACGCTATGTAGTTGCTGATATGGCTGGTGATGTGGGTGGCAGGAAGAGTACTACTGAATAACTGTATACAGTAGGTAGTATAATAGTGAGTTTGGTTTCTAAGCTGTAGAAGATAGTTGCTCTTTGCACTACTGAGATAGAGTTTGTCGCCATGACTGAAGCTAGCAAAGAGATTGTATGATTGCAGTCTTTCTTTGAAGTATTGGGTCAAATACATGGGAAGAGTGTATTATATTGTGACAGAGTGCTACTCATGTAGAAAACAATCCTGTTTATCATGCTAGGACAAAGCATATTTAGGTCTGCTATCACTTTATAAGGTCGACCTTGGAGGATGAAGTCTTAGCACTCAAGAAGATTCAAGGGAGTCAGAATCCGGCGGAGATGTTGACAAAGACTGTTACGGGTGAGAAACTAAAGTTTGTGCGCAACTTTAGTTGGACTTCTCTCTTAAAGATTGAGAATTGAACCGCAGCAGATGAGCAATTGATGGTGGATTAGTCTCCAAGTGGGAGTTTGTTAAGTTGTGAAGCATAATTAATACCTTACAAAGAAACCTCTTACACGGATTGACCTTTTATTTCAGAGAGGTTGGAGAACATGCAAAGTGCGAGGGTGTGAATTTTTCTTATAAACATCTTGATCATCATAATGAATTACTACAGCGGCTAAAACAGAATTTAGTCTCACATTTAAGCAAACCTATATAAAAATTTGCTTGTTCTATGATTTTTTTTTTTCTTATATGATTTTATTGCTCTTAGTGACATAAAATTAGAGCACTAATTCTTAACATGAGTAGCATAGTTTTCACGTAGTAGGCATCATAGATATAAGTAGATTCCTTCGAATTAAATAAAAGAAAATTAAAGATAAAGGGAGAAAGAAGTAAATAGATGTTTTACATAAATAAGTTAAATAAGTAATAGGTTTGAAAAATTGCTATTTATCTCAAATATTTCATTTAAAACCTTACTATTTAATTTAATTATTTTTGTAAAAATATTATTTACTATGATTTATAAATATGTACTTAATTCATATATTAAACGTGTCGTGACGTACCGAGTTAGACCATGCTCCCCTACTAACAGCTCTACATATCACTAAAGAAACGAACATACCTGCAATTCTGTGGAACACTCCATGAAGGATGCAAATTTGTCGTATTTGGTTGGTTTGACAAAAACCTTGTCCAATCTTGAAGCAAAATAGCGAGATCGTTGATTTTGTTGCTCAGACCAACACAACAATTTGCATGCATCGTACAAACTTTGTGAAGATCCCTACTTGGCTGACAAAACCCTCCGAAGTAAGCTGTATCTAAAAATCTCATTTTTAGTCCAATCCTCTTAATGAATGGATCAAACTTTATCCTGTTTAGTACGTCTTGGTCATGTAGCTTTGGAAAAGCCCTTCTGGAGAAGTACCAAAACTTGTAGAAATTTATTGTCTGATCGTTTGATCTCACGTAGGTAAATCCTCCATTCGGTTTGTTGTGTCGATCATAAGAATTTCCATTGAACAAATCACATGCAATCTGGAAGTCCGCTTCTTTGAAAAAACGTGGAAATGGATCTCTTAGCCACATTATATCAGTATCCTGTTAATTATAAAGGTGGTTAAACTAAAGTTTAGTAAGCAATTTTCACAAAAATGCATGTCTCCTTACATATAATTAGACACTTTCACCCTCTAAAAATATTACATTCCTATTTGACAATTCTTTTGGTCTCTTTTCTTCGCAATTAGGTCATTTTGTAATTAATTTTTGGCAATCAAAATTGGTTTACAACGAAAAATCTGTCCACATATTTACATGTCATGTCTATTAATAAATGGGAATTTTGTGAAAATTAAAGGGCAACAGTGTAATTTAAATTACCCTTACATCTAATTATGTGCACACCATGTCCAGTAACCATAAAGTTAATATTTTGTTTAAAAACATAGATCACATGTGAGAAAGTTTTTGTGAGCGTACAGAAGTTTAAACCCAGGACGGATGTGATAAAAAAAAATATTAAAATAAAAACAATTACTCTAAGACATTATTAATTAACTATATTCCCTAAAAACTTAACAAAGATATAGAAGAACATTAGTTTCTACATATTGACAAATATTGACTTGAATCACCATAGTTTTCAAAAACTAAGCTTGTGTTTGGTTTATCGGTTGGAGATGAAATTTTTAAGTTAGAGTTGGTTGACTTTTTAAAAACTAATTATAATTTTTATTGACTTTTTAGAAAAAGATAAAAATTAAGATGAAAAAGTATAGTTTAGTTGTAGTTGAGTTGAAATGCAAGATAAAGCATTAATATTAAGAGGTATATCAACATTAGTTTTTATATTTTAAAATTTGATCACTATAGCCACATCGTTTATTCATACAACTTCAATAAAAAATTTACTACCCTTAACATTAGTACAATAATAAAGTGTAAAAAAAAAAAAAAACAAAAACAAAAACAAAGTGCAATAAGTGATCAAACATATAAACAATACAATCATTCACAATTCTAAACATTTAAACACTAATTTTTTGTTATCGTAATTTTTTGTCCTTAAACATATAAACAATACAATCATTCACAATTCACCATTTGTTATTGTAACTTTTTGTCCACCAAAAAAAAAAAAAAAAAAAAAAAAAAAAAAAAAAAAAAAAAACTCTCCCTCTAGTTGCTAGTTATTCCCATCAATGTTTTAATCCCAGGAGTATAGTTCGAAATCCTTCACCCAAGGTAAAAAACGGTGTGTGTATATATATGTATATATATAGTGACACATATGTGCAGCAAATATAGTATATAATAATAATAAATAATGATAATAATGATTCAGAATAGAGACGATAAAAAATAATACGTACCGTAAAGACGAAACTATAACCCATCTGAAGAACAGAAGACAAAAAGTGAATCCTGGTCCACATCATGTCC
>CM046380.1:17965703-17987868 GCA_025413485.1 Ficus microcarpa | reverse complement strand
AAGTAGTCAGACGACATGAAAAAAGCTTCGCTTGTGAAGTTGTTTCCACTCTTAGTGCGGAGTTGAAAGCAATGCCTGTGAGGATGTGAAGTCAAGCAGCGACCAAACGCCTTGTCGTCTAAGCATACTACCACCAAATGCTTCAGCAGTCTCTCTGTGTCGTTTCCAATCCTAAAGCTCTCCACAAACAGTTCGAATATCGAATTTGGCTCTGCCCACGCGTCGTTTAGTGTTGTTATTATTACCGTTTTGTTGTCGTCTTCCATTGTTGCGTTTCTTAGAATTTTTTCTAATTCATCACCGTAATCTGCAATCTGATATACACTTATATACATTTAAGTGGCATATATAAGAATATTAGAATCAACAAATTGAATTTTCTCATGTATAAAAAAAACTTTAAAGGTTCTCTTAAAAAGAAAAAATCAAGGTTATAGGTCCCGAACTATAAACACGTAACACTTTTCACTTCATGAACTTGGAATAAGGCGGAACAAGTCATCGAAGGGTATAATTGTAATGAACTAATTAAAGTTGGGTCTCAACAACATAATAATCTTTCCATCTGTAATCTATCTATCTATCTATATCTATAACATATATAGAAATGTGAGTTTGGTCACTGTTGGCTTTCTCATGTTTTCCTATTCGAACTTTTGGTCTTTCTATCTTTTCCTTTTGCTTTTTTTTTTTTTTTCCTCTCTTATTCATTATCTTGCTTGGCCTTGCAACTTCTTTTTTTTTTTTTCCGTTTGCTTTTTGCTTCAACCCCGCGCCACCCCCCCCCCCCTTCCCGGGGCCAACCCTTTGGACTTTCTTTTGCCTTTTTTTTTTTTCTCCTATCCCCACCCCCTTAACTTTCATATCGTATATTTTTTTTCCTTCTAAAAATTATTTTTATTAAAGCAATTTTCTCAAATATGTATTCATTGACATATTTTTCTCACCATTCTCGAAAATACCATTTAACCAAATGTGACTTTTATGTAGACCCCTTTTTTTTTTTTTCCTAATGAACGCATTTAAATAGTTTTTCTTAATTGCATCTCTATTTAAACCTTTTCAAGTACACCTTCCTGACATTATTTTCTTTTAATGTCATTCATGTTTTTACATATGAGTTAAACTATCGTTTCTTTTTCTTTTTCTTTCTTTTTTTTTTTTTTTTAAGTCTAGCAACCGTTTGTTTCTTTTTCTTTTTTTTTTTTTTTTTCCTTTCCCCCCTCCCATTTTATTCTTCTACTCTCTCCTTAATTTTTATAAAAGAAATTGCTTGCTCCTAAAGATTTATGGGATTCAATAACTAAAGATAAGCCCATTGATGCATATCCAAAATTATTTTATAGATCAAGTAAAATATAAATTATGAAAACAAATATAATATGAGAAAAATTTTGTGACGAATACTTTGAGACAAAAATAGCTTACTAATATTTTCTGTTTTATTTTTATAATTAAGTTGTGATATTAATTGATTACATTGTTCTAGTAAACTCTTGAGACCATAAAATTTTATATCTGTTTATTAAAAAATTTTAAAAAAAAATAACATACCAAATAAGTTCGTGCGCGTAACTGGTAATAATGATAAAGAAGGGCTGTGGTCCCCTAAGATATTACCTCTCAAAGCACCACTTACACCACAAGCACCTTCACCAGCCACTAGTTGTCCACTAAATCTTATCGCAACTGTAGGTTGTACATTACTTCGCAGGTTCGGTAGTAATTGATTAATCTATTAGTGGACATATATATATATATATATATATATATATGCATAGACTTTATAGCTGAATTTTATGTTTTCAAGACTCCCTCAATATTGTAGTGGGTTTTAATAGGTAAATTCTCTCTCCCTCACTTCACCTTGTCCTATTTGTCCCTTTTCTGTCAAATGGACCCGTAATATTTTCAACTATAATTGATGGGTCGGCCACATGAAATATTATTGTGGATTTTTACTGTTTTACTATTTCAATTTTTTTTAATTCTCATTTCTATAGATAGATGTATTGTATATTATGGTGATAGATAATTATTTAATTTGTAGCCGAAAAATACATCGATCTTCCTATTCCCTAGGCTATTCTATTATCATACAAACTCCCTAGATAAAAACTGCTATTAATTTCCAGTTCTAGAATTATTAATAAATGATCATTTCACTTTTCCACTAGAGTTTCACGGAGGTAGGTATAGAAAATTAACTCTTTTTTTTTTTTTTTTTTTTTTGGTAATGGGTATAGAAAATTAACTTTTTAAGTAGAAAAATTTTACAATAAATTAGATGCATTAGACTAATATTGTTATAGTTGTTAATTTTCAATGTTATTGTTATCATTAATCTTCTTCTTGTTGTTGAAAAGAAAAGAACTTGTAAAGACATTAAATCTGGCAAAGAAAATAAAAAGACGAACATGGAGACGGTTAAATAACAAAATCATATAGGGGAGTTTTATGTTTACATGATCGATATACTTTATATTTGACGTACATATATATATATAGACACAGACACGCACACATAAACAGATGAAACAAATTAGTTGATCATAATTCCTGAGAATTTATCAGTTCAGATGTCAAATATGTATACGGAAACTAACACATGAAGAAGATTTGTTTATCTACATGATCTGAATATATATATATATATATATATATATGTTTATTTACAAATATATGTATATATGTCGGAACAGTATGAGAAGCCATTCATAACGTAAAGGAAATTAAAAGAAATAAATCGGAAATAAATATTACCTGAGAAGTAGAAGAAGAAGAAGAAGAGAAAGAAGCGGCGGCGATATATGAATAAGAAACAGGAAGAAATGGAAAAGTATGATTGAAAGAACTGTAAATCAGAAGAACGAAGAAACATCCGAAAGCAACTGCTGCCAACAACAATTTGCCCCTCAGAATACGCCCAACTGATGACAATCCTGTATAATTTTTGTTACTTAATTTACTCTCTTTCTTCTCTTTACTACTTTTATTGTTGCCCTCATCTTCACCGACGTCACAAACTGAATTGTTTGCCATCTATTTTTTTTCCCCCTTTTTTCCTTAATGGGAGCTTTGTCCTCGGCTTTCTTCCTTCAAATCAACGTGTTTGTGGGGGTGTGTGTGTGTGTGTGTGTGTGTGTCATTTGTGAAAAGTCAACCTCTAGAATGATTTTGCATTCTTTAGAGATTGTATATTAAAATTATTTCCACAATATTTAGTATTTTGTTAGTTTTGTTCAAGATAAGTATACGAGAAATAGCACCTTTTAAGCTGGCTAAATGAACAATCTTGCTAATTGACCTGCTAACTTAGGGGGCATTACAACAACGTTCGGATGTGCGATCTTGAGAGAGAGTGACGGCAACAGCCGAGAGGAGAGAAGAGACAGAGGGGGGGGGGGTGGCGTAGGAATAGAGAGAAATAGAGAGTGGGAGAAAGCTTGAAAGTAGGATTTGAGGATAAATTGGTATTTTTATCCGTTTGATCTAAATAAAAAATAGATCAACAGGGCAAAAATCCTAATTAGAATATGCAAATGAGGGGTTGTTTGCCCACTTTTTTCAGGTAGAAACCTATACATCTTTTCCAAAAGAAAATTAGGTGGAGAGCTATGTTTTCAGTATTTCCTTATAATTTTGTTCATTCTAATTTTAAAGTTGATAATTTTAATAATATAAAATAGTAAAATTATCAATTTTAATATTATGATGAGCATAAATACAAGGACATGTCAACTTTATGACATTCTTGCATATAAACCAACATCCAATATTATTCTCTCTTCCAAAGAAAAAGAAAAAGAAAAAGAAAAAGAAGCCCAACTCATGTGTAAAGGGAAATTACAGTAAAGGCTATTTTTTTAATAATGCTTAAAGTAGATGCCATAATTTGAAAATGTATAAAGTAAATAGCATATTTATGATAAATTGTTTATTTTTGAAAATTTTTTAAAGTAATTTCATGGTAAATATGCTTCGAAAATTAAATTATTCATCATGAATGATATTTACTACAAACATTTTTATTTACAAGTAAATTTTTAGGATAATTTTGTCAAATATAATGCACCGTAAATTCTTCTTCTTTTTTTTTTTTTTTTTTTTGTCATAAATATGTTGTTTACCATCACTTAATGTTTTATGTTATTTCCCTGCTTCTCCCTCTATACACGAGTCGGTGAAGATTCTACCCAATGGAAAGGGGAAAAAAAATGAGTATAATTTTACTTTGATCATCTATTTCGTACATATTTGACTAGGAGACATACATTTATTAAATATAGAGAATTTGATACATACATACATACATACATATATATATATATATATATATCTGGAAATTATGTACAATAATGTGAGGTCAGTGGACCAAATTGTTGGAGGTTTAACATTACTAGCTAGTAGCTGCAAGACACAATCTCATCTGCAGCGTGTTTATTTTGTTTTGATTAATGGATTGCAACAACATAAAAAGAAAGCCCAGGTGATCAAGCATTGGGCTTGAACTGCTTCTTAAGGAAGTAATAAATAACTAGCGCCGAACCGACCATAAAGCACCACATACGGCTCCAAATGCTCGGGACACCGGCATCACCAACTTGCCGGCCGTCTGGCTGATTCACCGGTGAACCCTGTGCAGCCCTGCAAATTTCCCAAGTGATCAATATCTTTTTCATCAATTGAAGATTGAAGCAATATTGAAAAAGAAAACCAGTTACTTCAGAACTATGATCTTCTTTGCTAGTTACTCGAAATTTTCTTAACAATCGGATATTTAACTGTCATGCCTTTGTGCTGGTGGACTTTGGATTTTCGATGTCGTTGCTGCCTGCTCCCCTTTGGGAGTAACTTGCGGTGTCGATTTAACTTCAGCTGGTACAGTTTTTCGGACTGGCGTTACTGGTTGTGTCTCTTCAAATGGAATTGGGATATTCTTAACCTGCAACACCAACGTAGATTATTTTCACCATAGTTCAGTCACTTAAATATACCAAACCTGCTAACGTGTTGCGAGTAGCCGGTTTAGCCTAACAGTATTTCCATACCCGCCTTAAATGTTCGTACCTAGAGTTCAAAAATAAAATATAAAGTAAAATAAAAATATTCTCACCAAGTTCCTGAATTGGAGACTGTAAAGCATGTGAATGTATCTTTGCTTGGCTAGCTTCTGCTCCTTGCTCATCTGCCTCCAAAATCCATAAGTGGCTCCCATGTTCAACACCTTGTTTGCATAGATTTTCCATGTGTAGCTACAAAAACCAAAAACGAAAAAAAAAAAAAAGAAAATTCAGTTAAACAAAAGATTTCAAAGTTTTTCCACATGCCGAAGGTTGTCTAGTTTTGTTACTGAATTTACCACTCATTTATCCGCTGAAGACCCGCATTTGAAATCGTGTTCCAATACTCGGAATCCGCCTTGCACTTTTCAAAGAAATCAGCAATCTTGTTGCTCGATTCGGTTCCATTGTTTGGGTCAATATGGAAGCCTGAGACCCCGTCAACAATGATCTCTGCAGGGCCTCCTTGATTTGTTGCAAAGGTGGGCAGTCCACAGTTCATCGCCTCAATGACTGTCAGGCCAAATGCCTCATATAATGCAGGCTGCACGAAAGCACCCTTTGTATCTGCGATGTGGCGGTACAACTCTGAGTTCCGGTACCTATCTGTTTGTGCTGCAATCCACCTAAGCTGGCCATTGAGTTGGTAGTCCTCTATCAAGGTATGCATCTTCTTTATCTCAGCAATTTCTTCCCTGTCTTTCGATTTGGACGGATCAAAGAACCCCGCTACAACAACAAGATTCACCAAGTCTCGCAGCCGCTTATTCTTTCCATACCACTCGGTTAAGCCTGTAATGTTCTTGACAGTGTCTAACCTTGCCATTGAAAAGATTATCGGTTTCCTCTTGTCCGCCAAAAATCCTCTGTTTACGGAGCACATTAAGATTCCAAAAAAGTCAACAATCAAAATGTTATTGATGAAGAACGAGAGGAAAGGACAGAAAAATTAAGAATTTGGGGAGAAAGAACAATAGAGCTGAAGTCCAAATGTTCAACACCACTGAGACTTACAAGTGCTCGTTGTTGTCCTCTTTGTTGTAGAGCAATTCTGCAATGGCGGATTTGAAAGTGGTAAACCGCCTCTCTTTCTCTGTGTAGGGAAAGTAGACAGTTTGGTCAGCTCCAGGAGCAGCAATGTTGAATTTCGGTTCGAAAACATTGATGCCAGAAACCACTCGGCAAAGTCCCGGCATGGTGAATGCTGTATGGCTTTCATACTGTCCCGGTCGATCCTTGCTGATGATAGGAAACAAAATTTTAGTTAGCGAACACTCTCCTAAAGGAAGAAATCATCCCTATAGTCCATAAGATTAGTGTTTTTAAAGAGAGAGAAATGACTAACCTTCCTGCAATCTCTTGGTATGTACTTGTGATGATGAAATCCGTAGCGTTCATAGAGATCAAATCCGCCATGAACTGACACGAGAAATGGTACTTTGGATCCAGCTCCTTCCATTTGGCATCTGAATCTTCATACTTGGTTTTCTCCAAAGCATGAGCAATAGTTCCCTGAAAAACACGAGTCAAAATGATATTTTCCGTAGAGGTTTTCATTTTTATTTTTATTTTTTTTGGTTCCTCTGTTGAAGACAAGACCTGGGTAATTCCTAGTTTGCTAGCCATCAAAGAAGCCACCAGATTTCCATCAGTGTAGTTCCCGATTATGAGGTCCGGTTTACATTCCATGTGTTGAAGAATTTTGGCAGATGCATCCTAAGACGAGAAAGTAAAAGAGTATAAACAAATTTTGAATCAAATAGAGAACAGCAAGAAATTGAGAAAAAGAGTGAAAAATTTGCCTGAGCAAATCTCTCGAGGTAAGGATAGATATCGAATCGAGAAACCCATTGGCGGAGAACTCTGTTATCTGTCCTAAATGGAACTCTGAGGATGTGACTGTGCATAGTGTTAAAGATGGGCTCCATCTCCTGATTGCACTTTGTTCCCTTAGCATCTGGATCAGTCTTGTCACCTAGTTTCACATGACAATAAAATCAATCAACGATAAGGATTCGCGAATGAAAAAATAAAAAAATAAAAATAAAATAAAATCCTAGATTTTGATCCATTTTTAACTCACCACAAGAATCCGAGGCTTAAATGCAAGTCCTTGCTGCTTAATTCTTAGCAGCAACTCCTCCTCCATTGCTCTCACTTGATCAAGAATGTAAACCACCTAATTTTGTCAAAAACTCCATTTACGTGTTAGTGCGTGGACTTGAATATGCATGTCTTGTAAAGTAGAAAAATAAAATTCATCACCATTGATCATGTTATCATGTGCGTCAAAACTGCAACATAGTATTGTGGTACCCAGTCATTTAATTTCTTTAAATCGTCATACATGTAAGTGATGCATCGCCAATAGTGATAAATAGCGATACTCTTAAAAGTATTATCTTTATTTAAAAATTTGAATTAAAAAAAAAAAACCATTAAATATAACTGAAACTAAGGTGTCAATAATGGTGATTGATTGTGTTGATAGACCTGCCCTCCAGTATCGGGCAGTCCAAGGACATCAGCCTGGCCAAAGTAGCCATGAGGAGAGAAGATGACAATGTTGAATATGGTTGGCAGCCTGCTGAATATCAACTCCAACTTCTTTGGATCTGGTGCTTGCAGCACCTCAGAGACCGTCCTCATCGTCTCTCTAACTCTCTCGGCTGTATCTCCCCACCCTTTCTCAAATCCCCACTCTTTCAACCTGATCGTTTCACACAAAAATCAGCAAAAGAACCAAAGTTCACTATTTCACAATTTCTCAAATAACAACAGAAAAGAAAATGGTCACCTCTCCTCAAAACCGAGGAATGGAGTCTCTTTTGGGAGAGTGGAGACATGGCTTTCTGCTACAATCAATGCACCCTGTAGACCTTCAACCGTGTCCAGCGTCTCATCGATCATAAGCTTCTGCATATTCCGAGAAAAATTAATATTAAAAAAAAAAAAAAAAAAAAAAAGAGTTTACTAATTTTTTTTAGCAACAAAGTCTTGAAGTATTTGTTTCCATGTTCTGCAGTCATACACGTGTGTGTATATATATATATATATATAAGTATTTGCGTTTACCTCTCCTCGGTGGCGGAGAGCTTGCAAGTATTGGAGAAAGTGTTTGGCATTGGCTGAGTTGGAGGTGAGCTTTGAAGACATGAACTTTGAGATGAAAGTGAGTCCATTGCCTATAGAAGATGGAAGGGTTGTGCGCGGGGTTAAGAAGTCAATTGCTCCAAAATTTATTTCCAGAGCATTTTCGTCATTTGCCCTGCACCAAATATCGATCCCCAAAATCCTCATAAACTTCAAAAAAAAAAAAAAAAAATCTTCTTGGACATATATAAACATACATCATCATAATGCATGTGGTTAAGGTTGTTCTATAAAAAAAAAATAATAATAATAATAATAATAAATAAATAAGAAAAGGATATAAAGTTTGGGAGTACCAGTTCTCATCAAAGATGGTCTCTTTGAATTTCAAGAAATCCAAAGCAGAAATTCCATCAACAGAGAGATCATCAGCATTAACCTTCACATATTCCCAGTAACCAGGATTTGGTCTTATTGCCAGACCAACATATGGTGGCACCACAGCTGCCTCCTGCATTTTTTTTTTTTTTTTCATTTTTTTTTTTTTGTAAGTAGAGAAAGGATTTTACATTATTAGAGTAAAGAAAAAATGAATAGAGAAAGAAATATGAGAGAGAAAAAAGAGTTCGTGTAAATACTTTAGTGGAAACAAGGATGTAACCAAGCATGCCTCCAAGAACTTTGTCTCTTTCAAGCTTGTCTTGTATTGATTTTTCCACTTCTTCCATTATGTTTTGCCCTTTCATTAACCTTTTCCCCTTTCCAACAAACCTTTCCAATTTTCATCACACCACCACCAAAAAAAAAAAAAAAAAAATTTAATAACAATATTAATAATAAGAAAGAGAGGAGTTCAACAAATCATTGCCTAATTATACGACACAAACATACGCAGTAGTTTTATTCCCATTAATTTAAAAACAAATGAAATATTAATGTTGCCAATATTAAAATATGCGAACTATTATTTTAACGTTAAAACCGTCAAAAGTTAACATAGGGCATGATCAGAAAACAAAAGTTTTTGAAACTTATTTATATATAAATAAATATATGTATGTATACACACACACATAGATCATTCAGTTAGGGTCATCCACACATTGTAAACATAATTTCTTAGTAAGCATATCTTCAACGAGATTGCAACATAGTCTAGATAAATTTACAACTTTACCTCCAATATTGAGGTCTAGAGTTTAAAAAACAATAATTATAAAACCAAAAAAATAGTACATAAAAAACTAAACAACAACAACAACAACAACAAAAAAAAGGAAGACCTGGCAAAGCATCTCTTCATATGATAGCGGCTCTGCTTCAATGCATCAGGCATGTTATCAGCAATGGTATCTGACCTCTTCAAGACATGGTCGGAAGCCATTTTCAGTAATTAATTAAGACAAGTAAAAATTTTATAAAAAAATCAGATAAAATTTTTTTCAGGAACTGATTTTATGGTGTTGGTTTTTTTTATGTTTTTTAGCCTGTTTGATTAAGAGTCGGGTGATGTATATATATGACAGGATTGGCGATGCAGTCATAGAAAAACTGCTAGGAAAAGTAAAAGAACATTCTTTAATGCCGTTTGTGGGGAAAGAAAGATTGGAAGGAAAATAAGGAATGCTGACACCCCCACCACACCCCCCCCCCCCCCCCCCTTTTTTTTTTTTTTATTAGAATCATTTTTGAAAGGAGAGGGAAAGAATTTTTTGTGGGCTTTGTGCGACTTGTGAAAACGTGACAACTTCATGGTGGACTCCCCTGTATATTATTCTTTACTTCTTCATGCATCAACAACTACTACTTATTTGTTTATGATTTCTGAGGTATAGGAATTTTGGCCCTAATTAAGACCTTTACTTTTCACATCCACTTGCTGTGATTTGCACCTTCTAAACACTCCTTTTTCATTCGTCTTAAGAGATGATTGGCAAGGGAGGGGGAGGGGGGAAAAAGTATTAACCTTGTGAGATGGATAATTCCATAGACACTTTATTAACGCAAAAAAAATTGAATTGAGGATATTTTTCATAACAAAAATAGTAATTTTCAAATAACAATATGTACAATAATCAGGCCAAAATGTAAGAACAAAAGGAAATAAATTTCATTGATAAGTTTACGTACCTAAGGGGGTCGTGCCGTCTCATGCAAGGGAGCAATACATGCTAACTAGTTGTTTTTGTGACAATATGAAATGAGAACTCAATTCACTCAAAATGTGCTGAGGTACAACCCATCGATACTATTTAAAGTTAAAACAAGTTGTAATTTTAAGCAGCAACAACTATACTGATTGGAAAACGAAGTTCGTCTCATGGTTTAAAAGTAGACGTTTAGCTTCCACATCAGACTAGAGAATGGGCAATTATTTCTTTTTTTTTTTTTTTCCTCCCTTAAATCCAACCTTGGAGGTGGTCGTATAACTTACTTGTCCATGCAAGGTTAAACAACGCCCAATGGCTATAAAATCCTCTCGTCCATGCAAAGTTTAATAATGCCAATCCATTCGCAATTTTAATCAAGAGTTTCGGTGATCAGATTGGTCGAATTAGGTCTCCTTAGAGACTCATCCCAAATTTAATGTCACATCTTATCTAATTACAATTGGTTGCAATTGAAAATTTTGCTTTTCTTGGGTTTCGTTTACCTCCACCACCACCGACAAAGACAAATTAACCACCACCGACTCGCGTATCCCATCGCTATCACTAACGCAAACCATTATCTCATTTGTTTGACTACTTTCCAGTACATAATTTTCCATCGGAACGCCGATCTCCAAACCTCCAACAACACAATCCAAGAAGCACAAGGAAAATTAAAAGGGAGAACATTTACAAGAGATTCTCACTAGGATCATACCTTCTGAAACCTCGTGACAACGACGACAGTCACCGCACCATTTTTTCAGTTCAAACTAGTTCTGATTTTGGTATTTAAAAGCAAATCAAAGTCTCTCAGCCAAAGAGATCAACCAAGACGTTTGTAGACAAGTTTAGCTAAAATCCATAAGAACTAAAAAAGTACTTAAAAAAAGTACAAATAGATAAGAACTAATTTTAAGGTCCAACCAAAAGTTTGCCCAATGACTTTCGGCAAAATAAACCCTCACAAGAAAGCTTTAACAGTAGAACATCACCCTCTTCACATTGTCCTTGAGGGCAGGCAAGGGTCTCACAGCAGCATTTGCACCAGGGGCACGCATGGTCCTGGCACCTGGCCCCATTCCTGCGCGTCCAGCAGCTGCACCACTTGTCATCGAGCCACTGTCGGAGGTCTCTGGCTCCATGTAGAAACGAGCACGGAATGCAGCAAGATGGGCGTAGTATGCAGGGGGCACTGCCAAAATTAAACAACTAATTAAATTATCAAAACAAAGGCATTGACTCATAATATCACATCAAAAATCAACCACAATCTAATGCATAAAAGAAACACGAGAATGATAGAGAGAGCACCTATAGAGACAGAACGAGTGCATCGTGCATAACTGCAAGAATTAAAAGATTTAACAGTTATTTAAGAAAAACTGGTCAATGCCAAAATTAATTCCTCCATGAAATATAACATAAATGAACAATGAATGCTCCATATATACCATTATTTCATGGAACTTATAGGATGATAAAGCACTAGACTTACGTGTAACACAGATTATTTGTGAGGGACTGCAACCCATCTGCAGTGAACTTGTTTTCGTCCCAGAGGACATGATAATGAGCCGGTCGACTGGTACCCTGTTTAAATGTCGAACCATACATAATACTGTGTCATCCCCCAGAAACACAGACGCAAATGCATACATGAAATGATGAAAAGAATTAAAAGGAGCTAAGATATCCTATCTTGCCTGTATTCCAGCATGGCTGCAAAGATAGAAATCAAACTCCGTCGGATGACAAATTTTCGAGTCTACGACCGTGCCTGTTTATCCATATGCAAGGTATGAATCATAGATATAAACATATGAAAAGCATAATTTGGCAAATCCAAACAAGAGAGTACAACACCTGGCAATATATTCCCACTCCTGTCAACTGCATTACGGTCGGAATGGTTGTTAGCAAACAATCTTGTATGATGACGCTTCTGAACCACCACAAAAGTCACAGGTGGCTGATAGTTGGGCTCCAAAGAAGCGCAGGCCTGAAATCATTCAGAAAACCATAAATAAATAAATAAATAAATAAAATCTACTTAAAGAACTTCAACCCATTGTTTCCAATGACAACTAACTAAAATAATTGTCCCAATAGCCATGCAAAAATAAATAAATAAATAGCATCCAAGCAGAGTATATTTACCCTACGAATGGCGTCAAGTTCATACAGCAAAACTTGATAAAACTGCCCTTCACTGACACCATCCCTACATGGTAATACGTAATTAGTTAAACAGCACAAAAATAAAGTCCAGAAAGAGGCAGCAGATTGACACTATTGAACATGCCTGTAAAATATTATGCGTTGTGGCTTCTGTCCAGTTGCCCTGCGGAACGATATAAGCAGTTCCCTGAGGTAAAAGGAAACATTAAAGGAAGTATTAGTCAACTCTGGCCAGAAACTTTAATGTATATATGACCTCAATATGGTTTTCACTAAAACACATGCCATAACTTGGATGCCCAATTAGCTCTTTTAACAAAGATGATAGTGTTGGTGTCAGTTAGGTGAGAAGAGAAGCGATGATAGATGACCTCAATATAATTCAATGTAAATATACGACCTCAAATGAAACATATACTCCAGTCAATTCCACTGGCCAAAAAACTTAACACATAAATATATGACCTTGACATAATCTTCACTGAAACTACATGCTATAACTTGAATGCTAAATTATCGCTTTAAAAGGGGAGGATGTATTTGGGTCAGGAAAGTGAGAAGAGTAGCAATGGAAGGTGGTCAGAGAGAGAGAGAGAGAGAGAGACGCACTTGATCATGCCACCAGACATTTGCCCCTTGGCAGGGTCCTGCCATGTTTTGAATAGATCTTGGATGAGCTCTTGACGATGGGCTTGAGCACAGACCAAACCAGCATACTTGGTAACTTCAGGCCAATCTTGTGAAGCCACAACCTACAGCATTTCAAGAAAATAATTTTGAATTCCTTCAGCCATCAGTCAATCAAAACACAGAAAAGCATTGAAAACAAAATATACAAACTTAAAGACAGTGCATAGAACATTTCAAAACATACAGCTGCAATAGAAGGGCTTGAATCCTCCCCGGGATGAGGATGTGTAACATCAGCACCAAAAATTATGGTGGGTCGGTCACTGACCAAGGGAATGCGCCTTGATAATGCATCAACAAGTACGGTGTTCCTCCCTCCAACCTTCACATTGATCTTCAAGGCCACGTTTGCCAGATACTGCTTGCTCATTCTGAAGACATGTTTAGTCAAACAACATTGTGAAACAAGCCCAAGATCTGTCTCACAAATTCGTTTTAGATCACCTGGAGAGGTAAACATAACACTAGACTCAGAATATGAATTCCAAGATAAATATGAAACAAGATGACATCAATACATATCTGCTTCCGTACCATAAAGGGATCCATTATTGTCAGGTAAGATAACAATAAGCAGATCGAGCTCCTTCCCCTGTGGCTTCAGTTTCGTCACAGCATCATGGTATCGAGTTTTTAAAACCTTCTCTACCTGATCGGGACGACCATTAACAGGTGGGAGAACTGGTTCAGGATTGAATGCCTACAATGAAACAAAAGATCAAATGCTTCTGTCACCATCGGAGACAAAGTATTTGTAAGAATGGATAGCCTTCAAAAGAACATGAGCCCTATACCATGCCAGAAATATGACACATTTGAGCAAGTTCATAACAGAAACCCCTAGCCACACTTTCTTGCACATTTCGAGAAAAGTTAATGCACATCCAGTTGTTCACCGTCCCACCATTGACCATTTTCTGCAACAAAAAGTTATGGACCATGAGTAAGCCTTGAACTTATAAGAAAACAACCAAAAACTGGAATCCAATAGTAATTGCCTTACTGAAAATAATTAAGAAGAGAGAGACAGAGAGATTATAAAGGAAGAAAAAAATAAAAGACTAGAAACCAACTCAATGCGATTTGCAAGCAACTTAAACCATCAGCTACTACTTCTAGTTAATTAAAACAAGAAAACCCTGTTAGTCATGCTAAATGCCGCAAATTAGCAAATCAGAGCCAGAACAGATGCAGAAAACCTGTGAGAAGTACCAAGACATTCACCAAGTTGTGAAATGCAACAAAAGGAATGAAATATTACAGATATCATTTTGCTTATGGTCCCCAAAATGATATAAAACCCTCCAACATTCTACTCATAATGACAGGATTATTACACATAGAAACCCACCAAACTCCATGCCACACAGGCATAACATCTGCGGTTCTACTCTTCTAATTCCAAGCCAACCATATCTTCCATCTATCCCAACCTATTTTATTTTTAGACCACAGTACAATATACTAGAGATTGAAAAACAAAATGCCTGCCATTGCCTACCATGCAATCGTGAAATGCAAAGTAGGATCTATGCTCCAAAACTAAATAAATAAATAACCACTTAAATTCATACAGCACCTTGTTCATCATATTCCATTGACCTACTTGAGGTAGGCAATCCTTCTCTCTGCCGGTGTCATGATATTTAAGCTGCACAAAACAACCAAAAGCCATTTACCATCTATGCCTTAAACCGCACAAGACACCTCAAAACGAATATCTAAAAGAGATGGAAAACTCACCCAAGGAGCAGGAAGGATGCGAGCTTCAACCTGAGCAAGCCTTTCACTGATTTTGATCCCAAACTCCTTAGCATAAGGATCATCACGGTAAGCATTATGGTGAACAGTCTGCACAGAGATTATTATTATTAAGCAACTCATAAATCCAATGAATACACCAATAGACTAGAAACTCTCAATCCAAACAGAAACTGTAGTATAAATATATTTTGCATTAAAAAAAAAAAAAAACAATTATGCCATCATCCCCAAAGCAATTAGAAAATCAGTACACTTAGGAAATAATCAATTTAACTACTGCATTATTTGATGAAGGAAATGCGTTAACAGAAAAAAGTTCAACAGATGTCAAAGAATTCTGAAGACCTTAAAAAAAGTTAAAAAATAAAAATAAAAATACTCCAACAATATAAAAATAACCATTTTCTTTAAAGTTGGATGTTGCTCCAACAAAATAGAGAAGAGGGAGGAAGGAGAAGGGGGGGCAAATCTACTGAATTCCCAACCAATTCAGAGGACTTGCGTGGTTTAAATTAACAGAATGATAGGACAAAGCGCCACATAAGATAATATGAACAGGAGCAACTTAGCAAGGAATAAGATTCATTTTATACTTGAAAGAGGAATGAAGATTACGATCCTAGAGGTGAAGACAAACAACCACTTATACAAGAGATGGAAAATATAAGTACAAAGACAGAAATATACACCACACGTTAAATTTGACAAAAATATAGAGGACCATGAATGACAGCAATAAGCAAACCTGCATAATATCGCGTTCCCTCTCTTGAGGACGCTGACAGGTAACCTTCAGCAAAGCCGTAATCTGCCTCTCATTCAACCTCTTAGAGTATCTCTGACCCTGAACAATTTTACACACCTGAATCCAACAACCGCCTATTAGCATAAATAACCAAAAAAGAAGACAATAAATAGAGACAAACAGTAATACAAGAAGTTTACCTCCATGGGTAAGTAATTTGGTCGCTGCTGATTCCCCACTTGCAGGCAAGGCCATTGAGTATGCTGAATTACGAACCCATATGTCTCATAGAAATACTCAACAACAGATTTCATAGTTCCTCTATCATCAACCGGAAATCTGAAACATGCGAATTTAATTTTAAACAACTTGAAACATAGGTTAATAAAACCAAAACACCACAAATACATTGTGCACACAACACACGCTTGCAAACTTATTAGAGCCTATGATAGGTAATACTCACGTCAGCTCTCCCGTCGTCTGAGATGTCAGACCAGAAATTCGATACTTTCTGCGCATATTCCCACGGTGCGTCACTTCAACCTTTACTCCACGTAAAGCCTTTTTTATCTGGTTTGTACAAAAAGTAAAGAGATTCTTACCAACATTTGCCACAATAACAATAGTACAAACTCTATCACACATTCATTTACACATAACTACATATTGCCATATTTGATTGGCTAAATACAAAGAATTGCAAGATGAATACACTATGAAAGGATGAAAGAAGAACAAAAGCTATAATTACAACAAAGATGATGAATAGAAACTAACTTTCACACGATCAGCATCAGATAATGGTCTGGATGAAACATCACGATTTAGCAGCTGAGTTACAAAGTCAATAACTGGCAGTGGCTCAATGAACGCAGTAGAGGACATGTCTGGATCATAACAAACCGTCACTATACCATGCCAAACGGTGATATAAAATAAAGAAACATAATACATAAGCAGGCATTACTTCTACTCAACACTAAGATCAGTATGTATTAAGAAAAAGATGCATAAAGATTTAGTACCAATATTAAGAGACAGCCCCATTTGAGTTGGGCGAATACTTTGATAAAAGCCACGCCAGCTTTCCAAACCCTCGCCAAGAGGCTGTCTTCTACCCAGATCAGGAGAATAAAATGATCGGCCCACGGGACAGTACCTACAATCAAACAAAACAAAAATAGAGTTCTTAAAGAGTCAGTCGAAGACTCGGATGGTGACAACAAATCATACAGCAAAAAAAGATAAACACAACATACCTAGTTGTAGGCAATTCACGTAGAACAATGTCAAGCACCTGAAGGGCCTCCTGGGGTGCATCAGCTTGCCTTCCTTGCAAGAACAGTCCTAAATGATGTAGGTCAGCCCGTGCAGCCAATTTTATTACAACCCTGAACTCCCTCTCTCTCCTGCATCAAAAGAGTATTTGTCAAATGCTAGAAAGCAAATATAAGAATATAAAAATGGCAATTACAAAATGATGCTCCCAAGATCAGGAGTGGGGCTGGGAAAAAAGAAAACAGGGTGCACCTCTGCCCTCCCGAGCCATCATCCTCATCAATAAGAGTGATTTTAAACTCCTTAGAAATGAAGGGGAGTGGACCAGCAGTATACAGACTCTTCCGCCCATCATACGCAGGGAGCCGCTTTCCAAGATGGGACTCTTTGTACAACTTTACGAGCTGCCCCATCACAGCTCGGTTGACACCACGTGAAGTGACCTCCGGTGTAATCGTAACCTAAATAAATGTCAAAAGTTCAAATTAATTATGAAGTGACCAATCTGCAATGAAAGGATAATATTCTTAAAAGAGTAAATGAAGAGCTAGAGAACTCACGTCATACTGGTGCAAATCCTTGTCTGGGAGTTCAGCAAAGAAGTGATTAGCCTTGACAATGCACCTGACGCCAGTGCTACCCTTTCCTGGGCGGAGCGGAAACCTCATGGACTTACTCGAGGGCGGGGCAGGCTGTATTGCCTGGCTAGAAGCACCCTCCGACTCTAAGCCAATATGCTCAAAATGCTGAGCCACTTGAGAAGACTCAGGTGGCCCAGACGAAGAACTCGCCTCAGATGGAAGAGGCTGAGAGACCCCAGCTTGATGAGGAACTGGGGTTGCTTGGTGCAGCTCGGGAACTTGCGGTCGGGCCGGTCCAACAGGTACTCCCCCACGGCCACCACCAACACCACCAGTGCCCCGTCCACCACCTCCATACCCTCCTCCACGACCTCCTCCTTGCTGAGGAGGCCCTCCCCTTCCCCTTCCTTGCTGATACTCAGGGGGGCCACCATATTGCTGCTGCTGCTGCTGAGGTGGACCACGGCCACGACTGCCACCAGCACCTGCTCCACCACTGCCACCATAGCCTCCTCCACGGCCTCCTTGGGGGCCCCAACCCCTACCACCACCTTGGTAACCTCCACTACCAGCACCTTGATGGGGTTGAGAAGCCCTTTCAGTAGGACGTTGGGAACCACGACCACCACCAGTACCAGCACCACCAGCAGAAGCAGCAGATGCTTCCTGAGGCTCCGAGCTCTCACCCTGCTGCTGGGGTTGATCGGTTCTTCTCTTTCTTACCATTGTGATAACTGCGTTTCCAAACAAAAACATCAACATCTTAAACTTAAAAAATTTTAAATTTTAAATTAAAAAAAAAAGCAGAAAGATATCGAAATTGCAATCAAGAAAACTAATCACACAAGGAACTGAACATCTGCCAAACAAATTACAACAAACACAGAAGCCCAAAAAAAAATCCAAATAATAAAAAAACCAAACAAAAAGGGAAAAATCGAAGACCAAATCTCACTGTTTACTAAAAGTCCAGTACCAGAAGGCCACAAATAGACGAGACCACAACTACATCGAACCAACGAATAAACCAAAAATAAAAATACAAACCAAAAATCAAACAAAATAACCCTAGAGAGAAATTTTCTAAGAGTCCAAACAGCACAAAATCACTCAGACAAAACCAAACCAATGCACGAGATCTAGCGATCTAACACGAAAACAACAAAGCACGGAGACCAAACAACAACAACAAAAATCAAAGCGGAAACCTTGAGAAGCAAAACAGATCAGAGAGAGACATAGAGAATAAACCCTAGCATCTCAAGGCCAAAAAAATCGACAGATCCAAAAATCCAACTCAAACAACAAAATCATCAAAAAGCGAGTAAAAATAGCGAAAATGGCGAGAGTACAAGAAGAAAAAGGGAAAAAGCGGCCATGGCAGAAACCCTAAAACCACCAATACCTTACCAAACCGCTCTCACAAAACCGCTTTGACGGACCCGCACGCAATGGAGACGAAACGCAGCCAATCAAGTTTACGACAGAGCACCACTCCCCTCTCTCCGCTGCTTTTTCTAGAGAGAGAGTGTGTTTAGAGAGAGAAAGAGAAGGAAACAAAGCGAATACACACAGAACAATGAGGGCTAAACCGAAGAGAAGAAATTTTATTACTATTTTTTTTTCGCTCTCCCTTCCAATCTTTGGGAAAACCCCAACAATGTAATCCACACTCTACTTATATATAGAGGGGAAAGGAAGGTCTTTGAAAATGACAACTCCGTCCCTCTTTCTCTCTCTCGGCCTACTTTCTCTCTCTACTTACTTTCTCTCTCCCATTATTTTATTTTATTTTTTTCTTTACTTGAACTCATCACCCTCACACCTCCATGGGTGTGTTGTTGACTGGGCCCCAGCAGTCACTATCCAATCAGGGTTCCAGCATGGAAGATGACGTGGTAATTTGATAATATTGGAAGAATATTTTATATTTTAAGCATATATTTCGTGCGCAGTCTTTAAATGAAAATTTTCATTAGCCTCTGCAAATTTAAAACACAAAAATAGGTGTTTTAATTGGATTCTTGTTTGGATGGTAAGTTGGATTGGACTTTTGGAGTTTTTTTTTTTTATGAAAATGAAAATGTGTGAATGTTTGAAAAAAGTTTTTAGTTAAAATATAAATTAAAAATTAATTGTGATTCACAAATGTTGTTTCTAATAGGGATCTTATTGTTTTCTCTTTATCATTATTGTGAGCATTAAGTAAAAATAATAATTTCACTTCCACTTTTACGTACTTTTGAGTTTCATGAAAATGCAATAGATAGAAAAGAAGATGAGAATTTATAATGTAGTTAATTAGAATATGAGTACTTGAAAAACAGCCTAAAAAACAGATATTGATAACAGACTTCTAAACGAGGGCAAAGTTTTTAAAGTTTAAAACATGTGTCATCGTAAAGAGGGTGTTTGTTTACCATTTCATTTTAAACTAAATTATAATTTTTTCATCATAAATTTTTTTCTTTTTCTGAAAAAGTTTTTTATCTTTTCTGAAAATTTTTTTTATCTTTTACGAAAAATTACTATTGAAACTTAAAAATCTTAAACTAAACTCATTCACCAAACACCCCCAAAATGTGTGAATTCGAAACATCAAACATGAAGTTTTACTATCAACAATGAACAACTCTTTTCGTAATAAGTTAATAGTAAAGACCGTTGATTTTTGCAATGCATTTTTGTATTAGGTAATACACATTTTTAACATTTACATTTTTAATGTAACGATTAAAAAAGTCTTCATAACTGATTATGAGAAATAGTTTTTCTTGACATAAAATCCATGTTTCTATTGCTTTTCACGATGATAAAATTAGTATATTTGTTGAGATCATATTTCGTACTTCATCTGTCACTGTCCATGTGACATCAGAAAACAAGGAGATCAATCCAAGAATCAAGTACTTGCCCGAAGTCATCATATGGAAAGATTACAAAACCTTCCATATTTACTCCTACAAGCAATCAAGGAAAGAATCAAGCCTAAAAAGGGACTTTTCCTAATTCCATTAGGCAAGTTGTATATGAAAAGTCAACAAAGACCAAAAGAAGCAACTTCCAATCAGCAAACATGGCAAGATCTACACCAAAATCAGGCAACCGAAGCTACCAATCTATATCTATAAATAAGAGGCACCATCACATGCCTAAGGCATTCCATCCTCACGAAGACCACACCCACAATGCAACCAAGACATCTCGAATCATCTCAGAATCCCTGCAATTCCCACTTTCTACTTCCTATAATCTTTCTCTACTTCCTGCATTCTCTGTCTCTTTCTTCGCATTCTTTATGTTATGGCTTTCATTGTGATATTTGATCAGTTATAGTGAAGAGCCTAAAGCCATCACAAATGACTAGTTCTTACATTGAGAATAAACCTCTATAAATCTTTTATGTTTTCTATTTTTAACATTTTTACATTTATTATATAGTTAAGTCAATCGATCAATTTAACACGCACTTAGTCGGCTTAATAATACAGCCTTAGACCCTAATCCACTCAAACCGATTTGACCGTAGATTTTACCCTCTACAATATTAATGTAATTATTTGCTGAGTGCACTATGTGTTTACAGTGCCAAGCACTAAAACAAATTCTATCCAATTATGGCCTATCATGGGCATGGATGGATCTACCCCTTTACATTGATGGGATACAAGAATAATATTATTCACAGCTACCAAACTGATTTTGTATAAGATATATATATATATATATATATTATAAAAACACGTTTATGGTGCTGTATAGTTTTAGATAGTTAAGTTTTTATCAAGTCTTTTTAAATTTATATGCTTTTAATTTATATAATTTTGTAAATAGTTGAGAATATTATTTTGTACTAACTCTATTATAGAGATTCAATTTTGGGGCTCGTTAGTAGGGCTCTCCATTAACACAAGTGGTGAGGTGAGTCCCCGTGATGAGATCTAACATGTCTGATCACCCGTTCGAAACTCCAAATCATTTTTAAAAATATTTGAAACACGTATTAAGCATTACAACTAAAGTAAACCATATATTATGAAACTCATTTTCTAAAAATAATGCCTGCAACTCCTTATGTCCCGTAATCCTACTCAACAATATTTTTCACATTTTGAGCTTCTCCATATTCCCATATTACAACTCCTGACATTAAAATATATATATATATATTGGTACATAGCAATAAGCAATATTAGTGTGTTGTTTGTACACTAGTGCATAGCACTATAATTGTGGGGAAAACCGGTTTTCTAGCCCTTTCTAGGAATATTAGATTGTGGTGTTTTGTGGCCTTTGGGGGTTCTAACCAATGAAGAAACAGCAATACTAACAGTAAAAAGCCTACGGTCAATGTAGACTTGAAACTATGGAAAGTATACAAAAAGAAAAAGAAAAACAAAAAATATATATATATTACTATTTAATTGAAAGTATAGAGATGAAAGATTGTCTCTTTCCTATTTTAAATTAAATTAAATAGTGAAAGTTGAGTTTAGTGGATTTTTGGCGGATAAATGGACAATAATGCTGAACATGATCGTGTTATAGTGCCAAGCACTTTAAAATGTTTTATCTAATCATACTTTTTTTTTTTTTTTTTCCGTATGTTGTCTGCAA
>CM046380.1:17940603-17965603 GCA_025413485.1 Ficus microcarpa | reverse complement strand
CTAATGAATTGATATGCACTTTAACATGGCAGCAGAACAAAAAATTGCTCGCAGCTAGTACCTCCATATAGTACCACATCATTTTATACCACCGTTTGACCTTTAAAAAAAATTATATTAGTAAAGGTCCGTTTGGTTGATTAGTTTGAGTTGAAATATTTTAGTTGTAATAGTAAATTTTTTTGAATTTTCAGAAAAGACAAAAAACTTTTTGAGAAAAAGACAAAAACTTTTTAGGAAAAAGACAAAAAAAAATACAGTTTGAGTTAAAATGAGTTGATAAGACAAACAAAGCCTAAATGTACAGTCATTTGAGAGGGTAAGGGGAAAAATACTTTACTAATAGACACATTAATGAATCATCAATTTTTATTGTCTTACCATGTTTATATATATCTACTAATCAGTTTCTTTTTTTAACTTGGTATGATTTAATAGTTATTATTGATGGTGAAAATTCATCAACTCGAATTTAGCCTCACCACGGTTGATTATCTCAAGATAAATAGTCAAATAAATTGCAAAAAAGTAGAGAACATAAGGAACATATAGAGGTTCATCTTGTGTTAATGGCTAAGTCCTCCTTGGTGATGGGGGTTTCCCTATTTTTGAGAACTCTAAGCTAATGAATGTAGAAATAGCACTGCGAGTCCTCTAAAGAGGAAAAGCGCCCTTTATATATTGGCTTGATTTTGACAAATATAATAAATTCAAATAAATAAAATAAATATTGTTGATTATCTAATTCTAGCAATTCAAATGGCCTTCTAGATCTTATGGGACGGCTATCCTCGGTTTGTTGCCGTCGAGTGTCAAATATATTGGCCTCCGTTTATTTTATAAACATTTCTCGACATTTCAATTTTTTTTCATTACATCTAAAATGGTATGCAATGTTGTAAAATGTTTACCTCATTTTAGCCATTTAGATGTTATTCTCCGCTACTGAGTTTTCCTCGAAAATGTTTACATTCAAATGTTTCATTCTAAACATTTCTGTCCAAATTTTTTCTCCCAAATAGAGCAATCCTCTGGTTCAAATATCGTAATTTTAGGGATTTTGCCAAAGCTGCAACTTTGCTTTGCTCGTAATGTCTTCATCGTTGCACTTACAGACCGTTCATGGATTTCCTAATAGAGAATCTAAATAATTGTAAATTTGAATTTTATTAATAAAACCTGTAATTATTTAGTTAGTTTACTAGATTAGATTTCCAATTTAATTTGATTTGTAAAATCCTTAATTTTAGGAAAGTATTTAGATTAGGAAAGTTTAAATTTTGTGAAAGTATCTAAAATAGGAAAGTTTGAATTTTGTAATTTGTGTATAAATATTTTATCTCATCAATTAAAAGGTCATGCCATATCTTCCAAAATTCTATATGGTATGAGAGCCAGTTTAGCTCTTTGGGTTCCCTCTTCATCCTATGAGCTTTGCACGTAAACGGTTGCCGGTCAAGGCTATAACAGATTGCCTCTCCTTGGTGGTGAAGATTTCCTTTAGGGAGTTTAAATACGTGGCTTGCTATTATATATATATATATATATATATATTTCATACCCCATCACAAAATTGTACCTAAGAATATTAGAATTTTTCTAACAGTTTATAATTATGTTATGTTAATCTAGTGTTTTCTCCACCCTTGTTATAGAATTTTCTTTAACAAAATGTTATTGTATAATAGCTCATTTCTTATTATGATATGCATTTGTATAAATTAGACAAAGTGGACTTTAGATAGTTGTTTTTAATATAATGTAGAATTCAATTAAAATATCTCAGATTAGAAAATCTCTTAATGATTTAATAGTTTTGATTAACTTATACAATTTAAAATTGTAACTTGTATATATATATTTGTTGATAGTAAAAATCTATCAACTTAAATCATCCTCACAAGGCCGTACTCAAGTTTATCTCTCTCGCGAATAAATATCAGAAAATGATGAACACATATATATTTATAGAGGTTCACCTTAATGTAGACTATGTCCTCTTTGTGTCCGGGGGTTGGTTCACTATGTTTAGGAAAGTACCAGTGTTTTTTTTACTTTGAAGTCCTTGTCCTCTAATGGGACTTTTCATATATAAATATGTAATAACCAACATTTCTGCAAATTTATGATTTCCTTTTAAGGAATCAAAGTTTGTAATCTGTATGTTTATGTGAAATGCTTGATCTGAGCTATCAGAGCATTATTGAGTTCTTATAATATTTTAAGACTCGATGATAGGTTATTTATGCAAGTATGAAGCCTTTTATGGAAAAAGGTGCAATTAGGATTTACGATCTTATGTCGGTCAACGTTTGACTGAAATAACCTAAGTTAAGGTTAAGACGGTACTACAGTATAATCAGCAGTACGGAAATTATACTGTGAAAAACCATCATTACGTATGAATAAGTAAGAATAAGGTATGAGACTACTGTAGAAAAATCGAGCACAATATTTAGAGCAATAAGAACGAAGCAGTTTTAAGTTTTAAAAAAATGGCCAAATGGTGTCTAATGGGAGGACACCTCGTTCTTCAATATGCAATTTTAAGAAAAGTGAATAAGTATGGATTTTTAGAAAAATTAAGAAAGCATTAAGAGGATGACTAAGAAAGAATTTGGAAGCCAAATGCCTCCTTCATAGCCGGCCACCTCACAAGGACTTATGTGCAAAATATTTTGTCTTTATGGACTAAAGTGCAAATATTCTTGTCTTTAGGGGCCAATGTGTAATTTTGAGAAAATTGTGTGATTGTAGATAAGTATTTAAATTTTGAAGGATGGACTTTTCTAGCTAGGACTTCAAATCCAACTAGATTAAGGATGGATT
This sequence comes from Ficus microcarpa, assembly GCA_025413485.1. Taxonomy (NCBI): domain Eukaryota; kingdom Viridiplantae; phylum Streptophyta; class Magnoliopsida; order Rosales; family Moraceae; genus Ficus; species Ficus microcarpa. The sequence continues at coordinate 17,962,774 of CM046380.1, read as the reverse complement.
ACAAGCTTGGTTACCATAGTTACATTGGAACCAAGGAAAATTAGTTAGGGATGAGTTTGAAAGAAATCTTGAAATTTCAAGCCTCCACATGTCCTTTAGGGCCGGCCACCTCATGTAGTCCATGAGCAAATATTTTTGCTTTTAAGGACTTATGTGCAAGAATAAAAATAAGGATTTTTATGAGAAATGGACATGTCATGCTTCTAGGGTGGTGACTAAGCACACTAGCCTTGCTTAGTTGGCTAAGTGTGATGCTCCAACAAGCATGAGTCTCCACATGGCCTTGTAGGCCGGCCACCACCATGGTTCTATGAGCAAAGAATTTTGTTGTTAAGGACCAATATGAAATTGTGAAAATATGAATTTCACTAGAACTTGACACATCATGCTTCTAGCCTTGGTGACTAAGCATAGTAGCTTTGCTTGCTTGGCTAAGCTATAAGCTTGAGCAAGTATGACCCTCCACATGGCCCTAGAGGGCCGGCCACCACAAGGGTTTTATGAGCAAAGAATTTTGCTCTCAAGGATCAATAGACAATTTAGAAATAAAAGTCACCCTAGTTTTGAGAGCTTGACACATCATGCTTCTAGCTTTGGTGAGTAAGCACTTTAGCTTTGCTCACTAGGCTAAGTGTTGAGCATGAACAAGCAAGGCCCTCCACATGGCCCTAGATAGCCGGCCACCACATGGGGTCTATGAGCAAAATCTTTGCTCTTGAAGACCATAAAGCAATTTGTGAAGAATGGATTTAATCTTCACCTATAAATAGGTAGAGGTGGATTCATTTGTGTTTGTTTAGTGAACCTTAAGTTGTGCAGCTCATTCCTTAGCCTTCTTCCCTAAGAGCCGAACCTAAAGAAAAGAAAAAAAGAAGAAAAGTGAGCAAGAGAGAGAGGCCGGATTTTGGTGTTGAGAGTGTGTGAGGAAAATTTCTCAACCATAGCCTAGCTCCACCCTCTTGAAGTTTGAGGTAAACTTTTTACCCTCTAGTTCTTCAATTGAGATTTGGATTTAAGATTTAAGTGTACTTATGTGTTGAAAATGTAAGAGCATACGCTTACTTTTTAATTTCATACACAAGAGTTTATGGTAAGTGCTTGATTATGCTTGATTAGGGTTTGGTGGTCTCTAGTTATGATTTGATGCAAGTTTTTGATTTTTGAGTTGGAGGTTAGTTTGCTGTATGAATGCCTATTACGTGTTTGCTATATGTTCTTATATGCTCAAAAATGATGTCTTTTGAATGAACACGAAATAGGGTGTGATATGTTGCAATAAGAGTTTGAGAAAACCCTAAAACCCTAATTTAGGATAGGTTACCATTTGGGTTACACAAAGGTTATATGGATAAGAAATGAAAGTATGATTATGAACATGTTATGAAACACCCTGCATGCTTGATATAGGCTCACGGTTTAACCCGTTCGAGTTAGTATGCTCATAAGTTTATATAAGAACTAGTTCAAATGAAATTTGCCACTTGCGAACTTAAATGGACAGTTTTCTGGAAACAAGATTTTGAGGCCCTTAGAGGCCGAATTTGGAAAAAGTCAAAACTGCAAAGTTGTAAAAAATGAAAAATCTTAGGGGCTAATATGGACTGTTTTAAAAATAAGGCTCCTAAGGCCTCTGTTTTTATCAAAACCCGAGACCAATCTTTAGGGGTAGTGAATACGGTCAAAAATTTTCAAAGGAAGAAATAAGCAAGTTAGAGACAGATTCAGGGTTTTGACCAAAAACAAAAGTTTTAGATTTTGTTGTATTCTACAGCTTTCATGTAGGAAACTTTGTGAAATTTAAAATAGATTTTTGAAGAAACACTAGATTTCCAAAACCGTGCAGGGTACGGTCGATTCCCGCACAGGATTTTCAAAATAGGCAATTCCTACTCGCACACTAACAACCAAATTTATTGGATTAATTTGTTTAAATGCAAGTGCTAAACATCGATCTTTGGATCCAAGATTACTTATAGTAACCAAATAGGATACCCATGTAACATAAGCTTGTAATTAGGGTTTTTAGGAATGTTAGTATGGACACTAACATTAAATGATATGATATAGAATAAGATGAGATGATTCTTATCTTATGACTTTTATGGAAATAGGAAGGTAACCTGTTGTTGTGATTTGGCGGAACACAAGATTCAGGAATTAGCATAATCTGTAAGTACAACTCCGCCTACAGTATAAACGAAAAATGTTTTCACTGTTTGTATGTTTTCAAGCTCATGCATACATGTTGAAGTACATATGATTATAGTAGCATCATGAAGCACGCTCACTAATGCTAAATCATTTAGTAAGAATGAGAACTTAGTTTAAAGTAAGAAACTGCTTAAAAGTATGAAATAATTTCAAGTATGAAATGTTTTTTCAAGTATGTAAGAACAAGTTTTCAAGTATGATATGAAGCAAGTTTTCTCGTGTCGTATCGACCTGCGCTAAGTCAGGTTTAGTTCATGGTTTGAGTTGGACAGGACTGACCGCCCCAACCACTCCATGGCTGCGCGCCACGGTACGTACACTTATGTTAAGAAATGGGCTCCAAAAAGTATGCTAACCTAAGAAAGCATAATGAAAGAATAAGCGGTTCATGCATTGTTATTTAAATGTTTTGCGGGTTAATAATTGTACTTGTGAGCGAAAGCTCACAACTTACGTTTATGCTGTAGGTAAGCAATCTATGAGCAATATGTGATATAAGGCAGTGGAGCTTGGCGGTGCAAAACTGTGAAACTGTGGGTTGGGAGCTGCTACGCGTTTTGTTATAATATATTGTTATTTACTTAAATACGTTGTATTTAAGTTTAATGCTTCTATACTGAAGTAAGCAAGTAAATAAGTTTATGTACATATATAAGTATATACTGAGATGGATTTCAGTTCCAAGTTGTTTAGTTGTTAAAAAAAAATTTACTCCCAAATTTCTACATGTAATGTTATAAAGTAAGTAAGTATAGTTGTGGTAACGGCCTACGCAAGGTGGGTCATTATAAAATATTCCTTCTCGCCTCCCCACAGTAGTTACTCTTTCCAATCGTTATAACTGTCTAACCTCTTTACACAACATATCACTTACATTATCCACATTTGGAAGCCCCAACTGTCATTTGGGGGCTATCTTCCCTAATGCTTGGGAGTGGTGGAGGAATGGTTAGACTCTCAAAATTATCTTCGACTTTACGTCGATACATTTATTATCACTAGTTTGCATAGTAGTGACGTTGTCATCGAGGCACCCTAATTACTCATCATAGATAAATTATGTTCAAAGATGGGTTTCTTGCAGATGCCTCATTAAAGACCTCCACGTTTCTTACGGGTCAACATCAAGATTAGGCTATATCTCGATGGTGGTGCAACAATTGCCCCCTAACTTGAAATGTTCTCTACCACTCATACTTTTTCCATAAAGACTATTCAAGCTTTATTTTGTGCAGATGAGTCACGTGCTTGACGTTGAGACAATGACATCTGAAAGTTTGATCGATTGATTTAAGGGTGATGAAATGTTCTTACTGGTCATGATGGTTGAGTTGAACGAGGCTTGGTTTCTGAACGGTTGTTATGAATAGGAGGAGAATCGATGTCTCAGGCCACTTAAAGAAAAATGTATGTCCACCATCGCGTCACCCACGCTAGCCATCACATCACTCCATTCAGCTTGAATTTCCTCCGTTATATGGGATTTCCATTTTCCCTCCAAAAATTTAGGCCCTTGGATCATGTCCCTTTCACCGTTGGATTATTTTGGCTTGCATCCAATGGCCAGGGGTTAGCACCTTTGAGCTCTATAAATATGGGTTAAAACACTTGGGTTTTTCAAAAATATTTGAAAAAACCCACTGAAACTCTGCCCAAAATTCTCTCTCACTTTACTCTCTCTTTTCTGCCCTTTTCTAATGTTTCGCGGATTTCCCGATTCCATCTTCATCCGAGTTGTAAATCAGGTAAACCTTGATCTCTGGTTTCTCTCTTTTTTCTATTTATCCTTAGCTTTGTAATGTTTAGTTTTGGGTGTTAGACCCTTTTTACTTTTGTTGCAAGTTTCTTGACATTCCTAGGTTTTGTGTTTATCCAGCTTCTTGCTTCTTTTATGGGTTTCAATCCCATTTTATTGTTCTATTTGACTAGTATCGGTGCCCTTCAAAAATAGTTTAGAAGCACAAGTGTAATATAGACAACACGTAGACTTATACCTCCTTGATGTGTGTCTCTTAATCTTCTGAATATTTGGTAATAGAATGGAATTGAACTCTTAAGTATACGATGAGGGATGATATTTTCTCATTGTATTGGATTTTTATTTTTATTTTTTTATAAGTCTTTGACCTTTTGAACAGATACTTCATGGTTAAATTAGTCCTCGACGTACATCCAATCATAATAGCTCTAGGGGGTGGCCTCTCAACTTAGGTTTTTAACTTTAGAATTTTCTTCATTTTAGATAAAAATGTCTTTGAATTCTAGACATCAAGAGGTCATAGAGTTTGTAGTCCGTCCTGACGTAAGGAGAGGCAATGTTGGCTGATGAGCTCACAGTACTTGAAGACGATCTTATCCTCCAGGAGATTGACAATTATCTAGAAGGAGGAAATATTGGAAAAATCGGATCCCGTATCAGAGTTACGGCGCAGCAGAAGTTTTAAAATTTTTATGCCGATTCGAAATAGAAGCTCATGATGTATATAACAATAAATTAAATTCATGATCAAGCGTACCTTATTTCTTAAATTTCGGAATTACTAGAACGTTTGACCAACTTGTCTTATCTACTATTCTCGAGTTCCACGTCTTAGAGTGTGTGTGGGCACACGTTCTATGAATCCAAGCGACCGGTAATGCTTTCCGAAGTCTAGATCCCTCATTCTCAATTCCGATGATCCTCGTTGAGAATATGATCCAACTTTTTTCTTCAAAATTACAAAACAGGAGCCAGTTAACCTCCTATGAAAATAATCACTTGGTTTAACCTTTCTCACAGTTTTGATTTAATGAAATTTTCTTTATTTTTCTCTTTCACAAGATAGCCGAATTTTTGATGTGGAAGAAGCCCAAATTTTTTTTTTTCTGAAAAAAACGTCTTTTAATTTAAAAAAATCAAAAAATAGTTTTTCAAGAACTCCTAGCCTTTATATAGAAATCCAATTCTTTTCAAAATTTATCTGCTTCTTGAAAAATAATTAATAATTATTTTTTTTCTGGATAAATTTTGAACCAAAAGATCATACAACTTTAGGGCTAGATTCATTGAACCTAAAAACATTTTTCCAAGAGGAAATCATCCTCAAAATATTTGGCCACTTTGAGATAAATCTTGATTGGTAGTTCAAATTTTAAATCAAGAATCTAGACTAGTCAAAAGATCCTAGTCCTATCTAGATTCAAATTTCTTTTAAACATTTTCGAATTTAAATAAGATTCACTTATTTGAATAAATATTTTCCATAAATATTATCCATATTAATTAATTTAAATCAATGAAATATTTCAAATTTTCTTTCCTCACAAAAACCGTGCACCTCTTTTTATTAGGAAAGAAAAATCCATAAAATAATCTCAATTATTTAAATCAATTAATAATTTAATGTTAGGAATATATTTGAATAATTTTGAAACAAAATTTTCTTCTCTCTACACAATTAAAAACCGTGCACATCTTTTAATTAAGAGAGAAAAATTTTGTTTTCCAAAATTAAATAATTCAAACACAATCTTATTTCCAAAATTCAAATTAACCAATCACATGTTGACAAATCATTTGTCTACAAATTTTACATATCCAATCCTTTCTGAATTGCACATTAGAAAGTACAATATATTTATAGACATTACTAAATTCCATTTAAATTTACCGATCTCATTACGAACAAATCCCGAGATGCTATACGGAACCATATGAGCTAATAGAGGGACCCGATGGAAATATGTAAAGAGGTTCCTATAATTGTGAAAAATTAATCCCAGATTAATTATTCATCAATTATCAACTTCAAAACTATTCCACTAAAAGTTTGAAGTTGAACTCCTGTTTACATACCGTATTATGAAAGCTCTTTCACGTAGTGCTTTTTCCATGATTTATTCATCGCTTGCTTAATCCCCATATGTTATCCATGAGTGAATTAAGGACTTTTTCCATTTTACCTTTTCAATTATTTTAACTTAAAGTTCCATTATTCTCTATTGAAATAATCACCAATTGTAAAACCATACAATTGGTAAACTATCTAAGAACACAAAGTAAACCAATGGCCAAGATCTTGTTATACTATCTTTCAATCCCCGAATAATGTCTTTAAGTAGATAACATGTACTATCGTTAAGATAGCTATGGATTTCATATATATGAATCTTGATTTCTCCATCCATAAGTCATGTACCCAAAACACAAGTATATTGACAATGAATTAACAGTATCTCACCTATAGTGCATTAAAGTACATAAGTCATGGATACGAACTCAAGTAATCATTTAGGATTAAGATTAATGCAGGATGATAATCAAAGCGTCATTGATTCTTATAAACGGAATTATTAAACCGAATCAATTAACACTTCAGGTCCAGTCCAATGTCATACCTCAATACTGGTATACATTAAAGTTTCTACTTGGAACCAATCCGATGGTCAAGACAAACCATCCCTCCAAGGAAGTAGACAACCTTTACAATCTTATCATGAATAAGATCCCCAAATTTTATTCCATCGATTACGGACTATTTATTTAAACTGTTATCAAATTACCACGTCTTTTATGTATACCCCGTATATATATGGTAATTCGATATATTACTAACACCAACAGGCTAGGAGTATTTTATGTTTGCTCACAATAAACATGCAATCAACAAATAAAAGTAAATATGACATAACTTATTAAACATGAATAACTTCTTCTTATTAATATCAAAATGTCATATTTACAGAAAATTCCTAATATTGATTTTCTATTCTTAGGGCACATTTAGATCCCAACAATCTCCCACTTGCTCTAAGCGAGTAAATGTGACATATTACGCATCCCCATGCCTTCAACGTGTTCTACGAATCTTCTGGCCACCAAAGTCTTCGTGAAAGGATCAGCAAGATTGTCCTCTGATGCGATTTTGCAAACCGTCACATTTCTACTCTCAACAAAGCCTCTGATAATGTGATATTTTTTGTCAATGTGCTTACTCCTCTTATAATGCCAAGGATCCTTGGTATAAGCTACTATTGCACTGTTGTCACAGTAGAGCACCATAGCTTTGTCCATACCAGAAACGACCTCAAGGTCACCAACGAACCTGCGGAGCCATATCGCGTCCTTTGATACCTCACTGGCTGCCACATACTCGGCTTCCATGGTTGAGTCAGCAATACAAGATTGCTTAACACTCCTCCATACAACGGCACCACCTCCAAGAGTAAAGACAGATCCTGAAGTCGATTTTCTTGAATCCTGATCTGATTGAAAATCAGAATTTGTTTATCCTATAGGAACAAGGTCCTGACCGGAATACACTAGCATATAGTCTCTCGTTCTCTGTAGATACTTGAGTATATGCTTGACCGCAGCCCAATGGTTCGATCCCGGATTCGACTGATATTGACTTACCATACCAACCGTAAAATAAATGTCAGGCCTAGTGCATAACATAGCGTACATTAGACTATCTACCGCTGATGCATAAGGTACATTTTTCATACGTTCCCTTCCTTCCGATGTCTTGGGACAGTCATATCTAAAAAGCTTGATTTCAATCCTAAAAAGTTGGGCACCTTTCTTGGAATCCTTCCTAGAAAACTTCTCAAGTATTTTATCAATGTATAAAGCTTGGGAGAGTGCTATCGTTTTGTTCTTTCTATCTCTAAAGAGATGTATACCAAGAACATAACTAGCTTCTCCTAAGTCCTTCATGTCAAACTGTTTGGCTAACCAAATTTTGACAGATGATAATGTTGCCACATCGTTTCCAATAAGCAATATATCATCTACATAAAGTACAAAGAAAACCATTTTCTCGTTCTTGATACATTTATAAATACATGATTCATCAATGTTTTGTTTGAATCCATAGGTTTTGATCGCTTGATCAAATCTAATATTCCAAGAACGAGATGCTTGCTTTAATCCATAAATGGATTTAAGCAACTTGCATACTTTGTCTTCTTGGCCCTTTGCCTTGAACCCGTCTGGTTGTATCATATACATATCTTTATCAAGAGAGCCATTCAAGAAAGCTGTCTTGATATCCATTTGCCAGATCTCATAATCGAGAGTAGTCGCAATAGATAAAAGAATGCAGATTGACTTGAGCATTGCTACAAGCGAGAAGGTTTCTTCATAGTCGATTTCTTCCTTCGCGTATAACCCTTCGCTACAAGTCTAGTCTTGAAAGTTTCCACTTTCCCATCCATACCTCTCTTCCTTTTGTATACCCACTTACACCCAATCGGTTTTATGCCTTGGGGTAAGTCTACAAGTTTCCAGACCCCGTTGGAATCTATAGATTCCATCTCGGTGTTCATAGCCTTTTGCCAAAGACTAGAATCAATATCCTCCATAGCTTCCTTGTACGTAGCCAGATCATCAACATGTTCTATGAATTCTGCTTCAAAAACTTCACCATTGAACATGTACCTTTTAGGTTCCCTGATAATCCTTCCACTACGACGAAGCTCCTGTGGTTGTTGATTCTTTAGTGGTTTTTCCACAGGGTTTTCTGTGACTTTAGGAACATCTAAACCCGAAGTCATTTCCTTAAGCACTACTTTGCTACGAGGTTTAAAGTCTTCCATGTTACTTTCCTCCAAGAATGTTACATGTATGGAAACGAAAACTTTATTTTACTTCAGATTATAGAACAGACCACTTTTTGTCCCTTTTGGATAGCCAACAAACAGGCACACTTCTTGTAATGACCCGTCTAGCACAAGTCGTTACCATACATACATACTTACTTCTCTTATCTTATCGTACTTATTTATTTAGCAAAACATAGGGGAATTTTTTTTTATACCGAGCTTATAAACGTCTAAACGTAATAAGCGTGTCTTAAATAAAATATTCAACATAAAAGAAATACATAATGAACAAAACGCGTAGCGGCATCGAACTCCCACATTTCACAATATGCCCCGCCTCGCATCTTGTATCACACATTGCTGACAGGTTGCTTACCTACAACATAGACATAAGGCAGTGAGCTTTCGCTCAGCAAGTACAACTTTTTAAACCATGACATAAACATACATAACCTATCATTACTCATCCTACTTAGCTTGTCATAGCATATCTCATCGTCTCATAATTGCATTCATCATAACATACTATTTCATATCATGACATAACATAGCATTGCATAATAGATGCATGATCCGGTTATGCTCGTATTATGCTTTATTCATTCTTAATTTTCTTTCATACTTATCTTACTTATCTTTCTTATCTTTCTTATGGGCCCCTTACTTTACTTGAGTGTAAGTACCGGCGCGCAACTATGGAGTGGTTGGGGTGGCCAGTCCAGGTCTAATTCAAATCATAGTCCAACCCGACCTCAGACGGGTGGTATGACACAGGTAAGCTCGCTTGCCATCTTGCTTTCTTTTCGTTATATCTTTCTTGAACTCATTATTCTTATAAGAATTAGTGAGCATGCATCGTGATGTCATATATTCTTAATTTATCATCATATCATTCTCTTAACTTAACACACATTCTTACCTTATTGTATCCCACATCATGATCACATCTCAACATCATAGCAGATCAAATTGCATATAACATGGCAACCAACATAGCATAGTAACACATAACATAGCAACATATAACACAGCAACACATAACACAACAAATGGCATACACCCCTAGCATACATCTAACATACTTCAGCAAGTACCATTGTAAAGCCTATGCTATAGGCGGAGTTGTACTTACCTCTCTTGCTATGTCCCACGTGATGCTATTTTTCCTCTTTTGGGTACAGCTGCAGGTTCCTCCCTGCTTGATGAAGGCATAAGTAAGAGTCTAATTAACAATGTGGAATGTTGATGACCTAATCAACATGCCTATAAAATCATAGTGGTATGTCCCCAATACTGGATGTCTTATTTGGTTACAAATAGTAACCCTATTATTTAAGAATAACCAAACTTGGATTATTTCTTACGAGGTTACGTTGGATAACCTTTTGTGCTAAGCCTTCAATCATATCATTTGGGTTTAGGTTTCCTCTCCAACCTTGGGCTTTATTTTTATACCATAAATTATTGGGTTATTTCTATTAACCCTTATATCTTAGCCCAATTATAGGTTTTGGTATCCCTTAGGGTTATATTGGGTAACCCTTAAGGTCAACTTAGACAAATATTGGGTTAACCAAAGTCAACAATTGGTCACTAAGGTCAACCCTCGGTCAACTATGGTCAACCCTCTATGGGTCAACCTTGGGCTTGACCAGTAACTTGGGTATCCTTCCCAGTTACCATTCGTTACGTTTATTTTGCTATACCTTGGCTTAAAAATCCCATTTTTCTTAACTTGAAAAATTTGAGAAATAATTCCCAAAACTCTTTGTTTAACTTGTAAAAATTCATATTTTTGAAACGGATCTTTATAAAAATCATTTAGGGTTGAAAACTGCCTTTGGAATAGTTTCCATAGTCAAAACAGTGATTTGGAGAAGAAAAACAGTTTTTCCAAACTAATTTTAGAAAATCCTGTGCAGGAATTTTCTATTCACTGCACAGTCTTTGCAAAACAATGTCAGTTTAAAGATCCACTCCGAATTTGAAAAACTTGTCTTCATAAAAGTTGTAGCTCTCGAAAAATCCTAAAACTGTTGTATTTTTTGAAAAATTTAATTCGGACTGTAACTGGTTCGTTTTTCGGTTTGAACTCACCTGGGCGTACAGAAATCCTAGGCATGGTCAGGCTCGGGTTTTCACGAAAACGAAGGCCATTGGAGCCTTATTTTGGAAATCCGTTCACATTGTCCTCTAGAAAAAATCGTTCTAAACAACTTTCGTGTTTTACGTTTTTCCCAATTCGGCCTCTAAAGGCCTCAAATTCCACTTTTTAGAAAACTGGGTAGTTCCAAATCCGAACTGACAGTTTCGGTTATTACTTTCATTTTACGTCCTATTGCGCGGAATCTAACTCAACCGAACACGTGGGAGCCTAATTAGCAAGCATGCAGCGTTTTCTAACGTCCCATTTTATCAATCAAACAGTCCCAACGTATCCATGCAGCCCATTAGCCAACTGCCCTAACCTAGGGTTGCATGGCTCTAATTTTTGCATCACATTCAAGCATACACCTTGGTATACACCCTTAAGCTACAACCTAGCACAAGCTGTCTAGGGCTGATTTGCACAAAACAGGGAACATACCAATCATTCACCATCTAACAAGCATCCTAGCATTCAATTAAGCACAAACTAAAAAGCAAACAACATAAATAAGCCATCCACCCTTAAACCCTAAATCAAGCACAACCTATCACACTTAGAGTAAGAAATTAAATTGGACTTATGTCCTTACAAACTTTAACTTGAAATACAAGAAAATTTCAAATTGAAAGCTCAATTGAAAGATTAGGGCTCAAGGGAATACCTTAGATCAAAGTTAGGGTTTGGACACAAAATTTCTTCCTCCCCCTTGGTTCCTCCTTGCACTCGGCTCCTACCCTCCAATTGGGTACCAAAATTTTTGTTGGTCACTTGATTGGCTCACCATAAATCCGACCACACTTCAAGACTTTTCCCCAAAAATTTTCAGCTTTTTCACTTCCTTTTCTCTCTCTCCCCACACTCGGCCACCAAGGCCAAATTGGCTCCAAAGATGTTCAAATTTTTTTCTCTTGGTTCCCACTAGAACCCGAACACTCCCTAATCAAAAACCCCCTTGAAAATTTTTGTTTTTCTCTTCTCCCTTTCTCTCCTTAAGCTTCGGATTTTCAAGAAGAAAATTGGCAAGAGTTTCCATAGATTTTTTGAATAAAATGAATAGCAACACCACCTATTTATAGATGTGGGTAAACTTTTGGAAATTCTAGAAAAACCCCACAAAAATCAATATTTACACTATTAGGGGGGTGAGGTGGCTGGCCATTTGCTTGGTGAGGAAGAAAATATTTCTTTCCAAGCTTAGATAAATAATTATGATGTCATAATTAAGGGTTATGGTGATATCATCCACCATTAAGCTTTGTTTGGCTATTTTCTTCAAAATGCAGTCCATTTTTAAGCTACACAGGTATTTTCAATACTATGTTCACTTATACACAGTATTTTTATACTGCACTGCGTCCAAAATTAATCTATGTAAAAATGGACAGTATAATTTTTTTCTTATTTTTCCGAACTCTTTTTGCCTTTAATCTCTACTAGGTGTGCTTGATTTTCTAAGGTGGTTTTAAAGCCTATTCATGCTATATTACCCGTAAAGACGAGTTTCATAATATCTTTTCCATACTGCATCTCATAATACTGCAAAGTCAACTCTCGGACTGTTCTTAGTCAAACTTTGACTTTCTCGGTGAAAGTTGATTTTTTGGTCAAACCCTTGACCGTCATGAAATCATGCACTTTTTCGCCCCTTTCGACTCAAAAGGCCGTTTGCTAATCTTAGCATTCTATTTTGAGTCTTTTCGAATCATAAGAAATCACAAAATCGAACAAAAGCTCTAAATCGAGCTTTTTCATAAATACCTTCATGGCATAAAAATTAATTTCTTAAAAAGGAAATAGTAACATGAAAAATCTAGGTATTACACTTCTGATCGTGACTCCAACTTCTTCGCTTCCTTATCAAGGACGTGTGTAGGACAACCCAAAATTCGAATATGATTCAAATTAGGTTTCCTACTCGTCCATAACTCGTAAGGAGTTTTAGGAACCGATTTGGAGAGAACGTTATTCAGAAGATAGCATGTAGTTTGTATGGCGTGCCCTCAAAATGACAAAGGTAATGTGGAGTAACTCATCATAGACCGGACCATATTCAATAGGGTTCTATTCCTTCTCTCAGCTATACCATTCTGTTGAGGAGTACCAGGTGCAGTCAACTGGGATTGTATCCCATTCTCTATCAAATATCCTAAGAACTCATCCATAGGTATTCCCCACCTCGATCCGATCGAAGTGTTTTAATGGACTTACCTAATTGTTTCTCCACTTCAGCCCAAAATTCTTTGAACTTGTCAAATGTTTTGCTTTTGCAGATCATCAAATAGACATATCCATACCTTGAGTAATCATCAATAAAAGTGATATAATACTCATACCCACCACGTGTTTCTATGTTCATGGGACCACAAACATCCCTATGCACTAGTTCTAAAAGTTCCTCGGCATGACCATCCTTGGCAGCAAAGTGCTGTTTAGTCATCTTGCCCTCCAAACAGGATTCGCATTGTGACCAAGGTTCAACCTCGTACAAGTCAAGGTATTCCTCCTTTACCATCTTTTGAATTCTGTTAAGGCTTATGTGACCAAGTCGTAAATGCCAAAGATATGATTTGTTAGAATGAGAAGACTTATCTCTTTTAGAGTTCTTTTCCAATTCTGTATCAAGCAGTGAGTGCATCTTAGGTTTGATAAAATAAAGATTTCCATGCATCCATCCATTACAGATAAGAGAATTGTTTTTCGTAATAACAACTTTATCATTAAAAGAAACTAAATAAGAATCTTTAATTAAATAAGCTACTGAAATTAGGTTTCTCTTAAAGTTAGGAACATAAAAACAATGTCTCAAAACAATAAACCTAAATTCATCAAAATAAAGATGCACTTCTCCCACCGCTTCAGCTCGCACCAATGTCCCATTGCTGGTTCTTAACGTAAAGTCCTCCTTATGCAGACTTCTCGTTACCTTGAACCCCTGTTGAGAAATACAAACATGATTAGTAGCTCTAGAATCTATAACCCAATTGTCCTTAGATTCTTCCACTAAACAACCCTCAAGATACAGAAAATTGAAATTACCTTTCTGCTTTTGCAAAGCCAGGTATCCTCGGCATTCCTTCTTAAAATGTCCTTTCTTTTCACAGTGAAAGCACTTAGCCTTTTTGGGATCCACCTTTCACTTTTTAGTCTTGATAGACTTCTTAGAAGCAAGTGCATTCGTCGCAGGCTTGTTCCCCTTGTTTTTCCCCTTTTCCTTCTTCCTTTTGGGATTAGGAGCAGGCGAACTAGGTCTAGCCACATTTGCCTCAGCCTTAGATCCAGAACCCTTAAAAATGTTCTCAAAGGCTTACAACTCTTTCATGAATTCCGTTAAAGACATCTTCTTGTGGTTAAGGTTGTAGGATGCCTAAAACAAATCGAAATCCTTGGATAAGATTTGGAAAACCATAACCAATTGAGTTGCAGCATCGATCTCAGCCCCATTTGCCTGAGCCTCAGACAAATAAGCCATAGCTGTCATTATCTGCTCCCTGATGGGAGTTCCAACCTTCTGCCTGTAGTTCATGAGACCTTTGATAGCATTGGTCTTAGCCTGGATAGTTTGTTCACAAAACATTTCCTTCATGTTATCCATGATCTGCCTAGCAGTTTGATGTTCCTCATGCTGTTTCTGAAGCACGTTAGACATGTTCGCCCGAATATAGTACATGGCACTTAGGTTGGAATTGTCCTAGCGCTCAAGCGCTACAAAATCCCTGTCAAGAGCATCGATCGCAGGCGTTGGTGGTCGAGGTTGGGTTAGGACAAAACTATGTTTCTCAAAGTTTAGGACGATAAGCAAGTTTCTTTTCCAGTCATTAAAATTCTCGCAAGTTAATTTGTTTTACGTAAGTATCACAGATAAAGGGCTTGACATTTTGACCTATAATAAGAAAATATATAATAAGTACGAGCAAACATCCTATCAGTTTATAAAATATGGTTTTGTAATGAAACAAAAAGATCTATATGCAATCTAAATGTTCATGTGTAAAACTCTTAAAACACATACCTTATAACGATAATTCATAGCCACCACTTTTTAAGCTACCAAGGGGTAGTCATAGAATAACTAGCCAAGAACACGAATCCTTTTCGATTAATACATATTCGTCCATGGAGTTTCATGAAGCAAACTCCATTAAATATATATTAACTATCGTTTATTTGGCCACTACTTTGCATAACAGAGCCTCGAGGGAGGGTTAATAAATAAAGTAGCATGAGTGTGTAACCATCGTTTCCAATTTTGAATCCATATTTTACATCTGCCACCGAGGAGTGATCTAAACATAAAATATGCCCAAATTGTTATCCTTTCGGAAATTCAAATCAGTGTGCGCTCTAGGTAAGATACCTATCCGAAGGGAATTCCTAGGTCAAAACCGAGTAGTAGGCACTACCATGTGTAACTATTGGACCAACGATGGAGGCTGTAGGTCTTAGTGTGTAAAACCTTCTCCCACTTAATTTTTTAAATTAGGGTTTTTGTTTTTCATGCATAAACAATATTTATTGAGTGGCACTCTCTAGTCTATATGACATGTTATCAATACATCACGAAATAGTATAACATAATCATCTAGCAACGCATCATCCATGGTTTGTAAAATATGTAAACAGCTGTGGATCATGATTCCATCCTAGAGAAAAAAAAATTGTAAAATTTACAAAAATTAACCGAAACATATATCGGACTTCATTTGTAGATCCATGCCTTGTATCCTTTTTCAATGTGTCTTCCTTCTCCAATGTCACATCTTTGTAAATTTAAATTTCAAAAAAGATTATATGTGATTTTTAATTTTAATTAAAATTACAAAATATCAAAATTTAAATAACAATCCGATTTATTAAATTTTAAAATTCAAAATTTCAAATTTCAAATTTAAATCACAAAATTTTAAAATTCATAATAATATTCATTAAATTTAAATTTAAATTTTCAATTTTGATTTCCAAATTATCAAGATCACATATCATTGGAAAATTAAATTTTCAAAAGGATTCTGTGATTTTTTTAAATTAAAAAAAATGTTTTTTAATTAAAAAATTCCAAAAAACAAAAAATCACATCTTTTGAAAATTTCCATACATTCGTTCATCTTCAATCTCATTGAATCCATTGTAGCCCGAATTTTACAAAAAAAATTTCTACGCCGTTTCCGGCTTACAAAAATTCTAGGAATTGAAAGAACATCCCAGTGGTGATAATAGACCACATTTATTACATTTGAAAAACCTAAATACAAATTCTAACCTCTATAGAATCATGACCGGCAAAATTGAACATGCATCATATATTATAAAAATAATATAAAGCATTTATTCATCCATACATCCATTCATAATGCATTCAACATACTCAAAATAAAACCTAGAGTGCCAACTCTCTAAAATATTTCATTAATGCACAGAGAGAAATTTATTTGATCAAATAATTTATGTTATATACATGATCATGAGTTGGCTCTAATACCAGTTGTTGGAAAAATCGGATCCGGTATCAGAGTTACGGCGCAGTGGAAGTTTTAAAATTTTTATACCGATTCGGAAAAGAAGCTCATGATGCATATAACAATAAATTAAATTCATGATCAAGTGCACCTTATTTCTTGGATTCCGGAATTACTAGAACGTTTGACCAACGTGTCTTTTCTACTATTCTCGAGTTCCACGTCTTAGAGTGTGTGTGGGTACACGTTCTATGAATCCAAGCGACCGATAATGTTTTCCGAAGTCTAGATCTCTCCTTCTCAATTCTGATGATTCTCGTTGAGAATATGATCCAAATTCTTTCTTCAAAACTACAAAACAGGAATCGGTTAACCTCCTATGAAAATAATCACTCGGTTTAACCTTCCTCACATTTTTGATTTAATGGAATTTTCTTTCTTTTTCTCTCTCACAAGATAGCCGAATTTTTGATGTGGAAGAAACCCCAAATTTTTTTCTCCAAAAAAAAAATATTTTTTAATTTAAAAAAATATCATAATAGTTTTTCAAGAACTCCTAGCCTTTATATAGAAGTCCAATTCTTTTCAAAATTTATCTCCTTCTTAAAAAATAATTAATAATTATTTTTTTTTCGAGATAAATTTTGAACCAAAAGATCATATAACTTTAGGGCTAGATTCATTGGAGCTAAAAACATTTTTCAAAGGGAAGATTATCCTCAACAAAATTTGGCCACAAGGAGAAAAAGAGGTTGATTGGTTGTTCAAATTTTAAATCAAGAATCTAGACTAGTCAAAAGATCCTAGTCCTATCTAGATTCAAATTTTTTTAAACCTTTTCGAATTTAAATAAGATTTACTTAGTTGAATAAATATTTTCCATAAACATTATCTACATTAATTAATTTAAATCAATGAAATATTTCAAATTTTCTTTCTTCACAAAAACCGTGCACCTCTTTTAATTCGGAAAGAAAAATCCATGAAATAATCTCTATTATTTAAATCAATTAATAATTTAATGTTAGAAATATATTTGAATAATTTTGAAATAAAATTTTTTTCCCTCCACACAATTAAAAACCCTGCATATCTTTTAATTAGGAGAGAAAAATTTTGTTTTCCAAAATTAAATAATTCAAACACAATCTTATTTCCAAAATTCAAATTAACCAATCACATGTTGACAAATCATTTGTCTACAAATTTCACATGTCCAATCCTTTCTGAATTGCATGTTCGAAAGTACCATGTCTTTATAGACATTACTAAATTTCATTTAAATTTACCGATCTCATTACGAATAAATCCCGACACGCTATATGGAACTATATGAGCTTATAGAGGGACCCGATGGAAATATGTAAAGAGACTCTTATAATTGTGAAAAATTAATCTCAGATTAATTATTCATCAATTATCAACTTCAAAACTATTCCACTAAAAATTTGAAACTAAACTCCTGTTTACATACCGTATTACGAAAGCTCTTTCACGTAGTGCTTCTTACATGATTTATTCATCGCTTGCTTATCCCCATATGTTATCCATGATTGAATTAAGGACTTTTTCTGCTTTATCTTTTCAATCATTTTAACTTAAAGTTCTATTATTCTTCATTGAAAGAATCACCAATTGTAAAACCATACAATTGGTAAACCATCAGAGAACACAAAGTAAACCGATGGCCAAGATCTTGTTATACTATCTTTCAATACCTGAATAATGCCTTTAAGTAGATAACATATACTATCGTTAAGATAGCTATGGATTCCGTATCTATGAATCTTGATTTCTTTATCCATAAGTCATGTACCCAAAACGCAAGTATATTGACCATAAATTAACAGTGTCTCACCTATAGTGCATTAAAGTACATAAGTCATAGATACGAATTCAAGTAATCATTTTAGGATTAAGATTAATGCATGAGGATAATCAAAGCGTCATTGATTCTTATAAACGAAATTATTAAACCAAATCAATTAACACTTTAGGTCCAGTCCAATGTCATACCTCAATACTAGTATACATTAAAGTTTCTATTTGGAACCAATCTGATAGTCAAGACAAACCATCCATCCAAGGAAGTAGACAACCTTTACAATCTTATCATGAATAAGATCCCCAAATCTTATTCCATCGATTGCGGATTATTTATTTAGACTGCTATCAAATTACTACGTCTTTTATGTATACCTCATATACATATGATAATTCGATATATTAGCAACAACCTAGGAGTATTTTATGTTTGCTCAAATAAACATACAATCAACAATTGAAAGAAAATAGGACACAACTTTTTAAACATGAATAACTTTCTCTTATTAATATCAAAATGTCATAGTTACAGAAAATCCCTAATATTGATTTTCTATCCTTATGGCACATTTAGATCCCAACAGGAAAAGTCAGCGACAGGGAATGTGGAGACAAACGAAGAGACTGTTTCAGAGGCCCCACATCATGCATTCATAGTAGTGAGTTATGCTTTCGTTTCAGGTGACTATGGGCTGGGAGGTAAAACATCGAGGGGTACGTCGGATTTCTTCCCTTCAAAGATCTCCAAGAAGGATATGGAGAAATCTTTCGTTGAAGCTAAGATCAATGGTGACAACTTCCGTTGTATCCTTCCCCAATCCATGTTCACCGCAAAAACCCTCCATCAAGGCATATTACGGTCTATACGTGATGTTTGTCGTATAGTCAAACGATCCCTTTCCTCCATTTCATGAAGAGATTTTATCACCTCTACAACATCTCTCCTACTCAATTAGTCCC
This sequence comes from Ficus microcarpa, assembly GCA_025413485.1. Classification (NCBI taxonomy): domain Eukaryota; kingdom Viridiplantae; phylum Streptophyta; class Magnoliopsida; order Rosales; family Moraceae; genus Ficus; species Ficus microcarpa. The sequence continues at coordinate 17,943,592 of CM046380.1, read as the reverse complement.
TAACTTTTGGATAGTTTTTTCAAGGATGTGGATTCTATGGCATAGACATCTTCGGCGGGATTTTACTATGGATAGATCCCTCTTCATTCATTCCTTGTGCAAGTCCCCTTAATTCGAAGGGTGGCATTACCTGGGGTTTATTCTAGGTCTAACACCGAAAAGATCACCACCCTCATCGAGGGGATTCTCAACTCTTCACATGAGTGGAAGACTATGTTCTTTTTCCTTGGTGAGAGATATCAAGTTCATCCCACTAACGAACCTAAACCAATCGACATCTGGTCTAAGTTTAGGCCTTTAGGTATGAATGGACTTGTCCACTAATTACCCGCATAAATTTCCCACGCTTTAGGCACATCCCTGACCTATTATCTAGTCATGCAATTCCCTTATCACCATTGAGAATTTGTGGGAAAACGGTCTTCTTATAACTCGACCTTATTCGGATAAACTGATCATCCCTCCCAACAACAGTGAGCAGTTAATCTGATTTGTTCTCTCTGTCAACTTTTTTTTTTTAACTTTTTATTTGATTCCCGATGCCATGATTTTTACATTTACTCGAAGAGGAGAAAAAGACAAGAAAAAGAAGAAGAATATTATATTTTCTTGACATCGAGGGGAGACACAAGAAGGGACATCTGTAGAGGGGTTGAGGCAATACCTTCCAAAGTCGAGTCTAAGCATCATTGCAAAGAACCCATCACTAATTTCTCGATGTCAAGGCATTGGGGAAGTGATTTAGCAATACCTGAGGGCTCCCCTGGCTTCTCCTACTCTTCCAATGCTCCTAGGGTTGAGGATCCTAGATCTCAGCTTTATCATTCTTGACATCCTTGAGGTGATCACAGGTCGTTTTGTTAAGCTTCCCTCGTGCTTTAGCCTTGCCTTTTAGGCAATTTATGAGTGGTTTCACGAGAGGGACTAGAATGTAGCTAAATCCATGCCTTTACTGAAACGTCTCCATCAACAAATCCATAATCAACTCTCCATACATGCCTTTTGTCTCAAATTTTGAAGGCTTTCTTCCTCTTATTATTTTGGTAACTCCATTTTTCCCTTATTCAGGCCCTTGAAATTTCCATCATGAACTACATGGAGATTGCATTCTCATTTAGAGGGACACTGAGGTGGAGACGGTCAGAAATAAGCTCCTGGATAAGGTTGCCCAACCCAGTAGATTGACAAGAAGAACAAATTAGAAAAGGATCTTGATGTCGAGTCAGGACGGATCTAGTATTTCCAAGATCAGATTATGCTGTTGGAACAAAGACTCGAGTCTTAAAAGGAAGAGGCTAGATGACATGCCATTGTGTCCGCCATTGAAGCTTACCTCACCTCTGTCGAATTTGCTCGTCATCAAGATGAGGTTGTCTAGGGATTCCTCTTTACCAAGGAATTCGACGGCAAAGTCGAGGAGTTGGTGAACATATTTAGGGCCTAAGAGGAGTTCAAGCAAGAGCGCTTACTCTGATGAATGTTGTCGGTGATCAAATTTTGGAAAAGATCCACCAGAAGAGACCCAAGTTCAACACTAACTTCCTCGAAGAGGAATCTGACGATGAAGATGACGGCGAGAGTGATTGTGAGGACGACGACAATAAAGGCAAGAGTGCGGGCGATGTTAAGGGAGTTGGCGATGGTGTCGAGGAAGAAGTTTAGGGCATGCATGCCTTTATATTATGTACTTATTTTTGTTATTAGTAGTGTTGTTGGGGCGTAGATCCCAGACTATTAATTTTATAGTATTTTCTTGTGCTTCTATGAATATATTGCTTTTGCTAGAAAATTTCCAAGTTTTCACAACTCAATCGTTTTCCTAGTATGTGCACTTATTTTGAATTTGGGAGGATGGAGAAAGCACAGTATTTAGAAATTTCAAGTTTGTATAAGTGATTATTCTTTACAGAACATTGGCCTTAGCAGCGAGAATTCACCACTCCAAATTAAAATTTTAAGAAATAGGGAGTTGAGTGAGATGACATCCCATTTGCTCTTTTCAGAGCGATGACACCTCAATGTTGATTTTATCTTAGTTTTTGTTTAAGCTCTACCATTTACCGGAGCCCTGTCCCGCTTTGTCAAGAGGGGCTTTGCAGCTATTTGACAAATTCAATTATGGGATAAATTGCCCATGTGAGGCATTCCATTCAATTTTGTAGGAATAAATATAAGGTTCTACAAACACAAACTTGGAACAAACTATGAAAAATTAACATGTCCAACTAATTAAACAAGAACATAAAAACATAAACAAGGAATACAAAAACAACATATTTAAACATAGAATTTCTGAATATGCTCAGCATTCCAAGTGTGCTTGAATGTCTTTTTGTCGAGAATTTCCAATCTATAAGTCCCCGGACATATTACCTCTTTGATCTTATAGGGCCCTTCCCAATTTGGCCCCAATGTTCCGCTATTTTTCAGCTTTGTGTTTGGCATCACTTTCTTCAAAACAAGTTCCCCGTCGCAGAATCCTCTTTACTTTACCCTTTTGTTATAATACCTCACTGCTTACGTTGATATGCTGTGATCCTTAGCTGAGAGTCTACTCGTTTTTCTTCTAGTAAATCGAGTTCGAGTCTCATAAGTTCTTCATTCCTCTCATTGTCAAAGTGGGCTACTCTACCTGTAGGGAGACCTAATTTGATGGAGAGTACTGCTTCCATGCCGTAAGCTAATGAAAATAAGGTTTCGCCTGTGGTAGTCCTCGCCGTTGTTCTGTAAGCCCAAAACACCTTCGGCAATTCCTCTGCCCACTTACCTTTGTCTTTGTCAAGTCATCTTTCAAAGGCCACGTTGATGATTTTGTTCACCGCCTCGACTTGACCATTGGCTTGGAGGTAAGAAATTGAGGAGAAGTTTTTGCCGATGCCCTAGATTTTCACAAAATCTGGCGGCTTTGCATTTTCAAATTGCTTGGCGTTATCTGAAATAAAGGAGAGAGGCACACCAAACCTGCAAACAATGTTATTTCAAATAAAGT
>CM046380.1:17898338-17940503 GCA_025413485.1 Ficus microcarpa | reverse complement strand
ACCGGTGGTAACCAAGTTAGATGCTTTGCACATAAGGGACATATAACCAATATCATGTAAACATGTTGGTTAGTTTACCAGCATTTTCACGAGTTTAAGTAGATCATGTCCTTGTCAAGCAGGCAGAACCTGCAGCTGTACCAGGAGTGGAACAACACTAGGAAGGGACAGTTAAACAAGAACATAAGACGGAAAGGTAAGTACAATTCCGCCTACAGCATGAACATGTTTGTTTGCATATGATGTGTTTAAGAAATCATGAATGGGATTTCATGATGCAGTATGTTTATGTATGTTCATGTTATGCAGTATGTTATGCAGTATGTGTTATGATGTTATGCAGTATGTTATGCAGTATGTGTTATGATGTTATGCAGTATGTCCATGCATGTTAAGTATGCAGTACGTTTCATGTTAGGATAAGCAGTATGTTCATGATATGTACATGTTATGCAGTATGTTTATGTTATGTCAAGCATGTAGTATGTTTTATGTTAAATTTTGTGACATCACGAAGCATGTCCACTAAAAATAAGTCACATGGTAAGCAAGAGATAAGTTAAGTAGGACATGTTGTGTTGTACTGACTTTGCCTCCGTGGTAAGTTAAAACGGCATGTTCCATGTTTTGACTTGATATGGAAGGACTGCCTCCACTACTCCATGTTAAACTGTGTGTTTCATGGTTTAAGTTGGTTTGGTCGGACTACCTTCAATCACTACATGGTTACATACCGAAGTACATACACACATGTTATAGTAGCAAGATAAGATAAGATCAGTAGAAAGACCATAAATGATTTTAATAATAAATCATAATTGGTACACGTTTTCGTGCATTTAGTTGCATGCGGATAGGACGTTGTGCTTACTGAGCTTTTTAGCTCATTACTTACGTTCATGCTGTAGGTAAGTCTCCTACCGGCACTTCCTGATACAAGCTGTGGAGAGATAGCGCAACAGAATGTGAAACGTGGGTATGGACTGCTACGGGGTTTCCGAAATGCGTTTGAAATGAAATTGTGTTTTCATTATATTTCAACATGTATGCACGTATGTTTCAGTTCAGTTATGTATGTATGGAGCTTTCCGCTCAGGTGAAAGCTCAGTACTCTGTGAGTACATCAGAATCAGTTAAGGTTTTATAAAAGAAAAACAGTTTTTAAGTTCAGTTTAACTTGTGTCAAAGTTTTATAATTTCCGCAATAAAGGTTTTCTACTAACAATTTTAGAAAAGAAAGAAAAAAAAATTTACTCTAGAAATTGGGTAACTTTATTTTCAATTAAGCAAGTAAGTAAGTAATTGTCACGGACCGAACCCAACCCCAGGTTCGCGTGGTCAGACACCGCGTGGGCTTGGTGGCGATAAGTCGGGGCGTGACAGTTAGACCTAGCTTCGGCTTGGTTTGTTTGATGCCAATCCATGTTTATGCAAACCCTAGAATACATGCAAACCTAGGTTTAAGTAGTCCGAATTTGGTTTGCATGGCCACGAGGGGATGACATGTCAACACATGTGGGACGTTAGTTAACGTTGCATGTTGTTCATTTAGGCTCCCGAGTGATCGGTTGAGTTAGATTCCGCGAAGTAGGACACGTAAAATCAAGTAAGCACGAAATTGGTAGGTTCGGATTAATCTACCCAGTTTTCGTAAACGAAAAATAACAGGCCCTTAGAGGCCGAATTTGGGAAAACGTAAAACATGAAAGTTGTCCGGAACAACTTTTTCTAGGGGGAAGCGTGAGTCGTTTTCCAAAATAAGGCTCCAATGGCCTTCAAAAATGCCAAAACCCGTGGCTAAGCATTTAAGCCCCCAGACCCAGTTCATTCCAGGAGTCAGCCAGTTTCAACTCAAAACTGGTACGAAACTAGGCCGAATTAGGAATTTTGTAAAACATGAAAGTTTTAGCATTTTTCGAGAGCTAGAACTTTCGTGAAGAAAACTTTTTCAGATTACGTACCGATTTTAAAACAAAATTGTTTTATGAAGGGTGCTCAGGGAATCCGAAATCCCTGCACCATAAGTTTTATCAAGTGACTCTAGAAAATGGTTTTTCAACCTTAAACGAGTATTTTAACTCGGAAAATCGTTCCAAAGACGGTTTTCAACCTAAAATGATTTTACGAAGCATAAATCCATGATTTTGGATTTTATGAATTAAGTTAAGAATTTTTACAAGAAAAGTGATATTTTGGGATTTTTCCTAAGTGTTTTCCAAGCATGGAAAAGTGATTTTTAAGCAAAGTTATAGTTACGTTTAGTTCACGAATGGTAATCGGGAGTTATGCCCGAGTTACCGGGTCAAGCCCGAGACCCAAGAGGTTGACCATAGAGGGTTGACCATAGTTGACCAAAGTTGACCATGGTTGACTTTTGGTTAACTAATAGTATGGAGTTAGTTTATCCTTACGGGTTATCCAAAGTAACCCTAAAGGATACCGTTAAGCTCAACTAAAGGGTTATCAGATATGACCCGATAGTTTCAGATCAAGATAAGTAACCCTTAGAGGTTTAGTTTTGGCTTAGCACGCCAGGTTACCGTTGGTAACCAAGTTAGACGTTTTGCACATAAGGGGACATACAACTAAGATCATGTAAACATGTTGGATAGATTTCCAGCATTTTCACGAGTTTAAGTAGAGCATGTCCTTGTCAAGCAGGCAGAACCTGCAGCTGTACCAGGAGTGGAACAGCACTAGGAAAGGACAGTTAAGCAAGAACAAAGGACGGAAAGGTAAGTACAATTCCGCCTACAGCATGAACATTTTTGTTTGCATATGATGTGTTTAAGAAATCATGAATGGGATTTCATGATGCAGTATGTTTATGTATGTTCATGTTATGCAGTATGTGTTATGATGTTATGCAGTATGTCCATGCATGTTAAGTATGCAGTACGTTTCATGTTAGGATAAGTAGTAGGTTCATGTTATGTACATGTTATGCAGTATGTCCATGCATGTTAAGTATGTAGTATGTTTCATGTTAAGATATGCACTAAGTTCATGTTATGCAGTATGTTATGTTAAGCATGCAGTATGTCATCCACGTTAATTGATGAGTTAGTATGCAGTCGCATGTTATGTTTTATGTTAGATTTGTGACATCACGAAGCATGTCCACTAAAAATAAGTCAGATGGTAAGATATGAGATAAGTTAAGTAGGACATGTTGTGTTGTACTGACTCACCTCCGTGGTAAGTTAAAACGGCGTGTTCCATGGTTTGACTTGATAGGGAAGGGCTGCCTCCACTACTCCATGTTAAACTTTGTGTTTCATGGTTTGAGTTGGTTTGGTCGGACCACCTTCAATCACTCCATGGTTACATATCTAAGTATATACACACATGTTATAGTAGCAAGATAAGATCAGTAATAAGACCATAAATGATTTTAATAATAAATCATAATTGGTACACGTTTTCGTGCATTTAGTTGCATGCGGATAGGACGTTGTGCTTACTGAGCTTTTTAGCTCATTGCTTACGTTCATGCTGTAGGTAAGCTTCCTACCGGCACTTTGTGATACAAGCTGTGGAGAGATGGCGTAACAGAATGTGAAACGTGGGTATGGACTACTACGGGATTTCCGAAGTGTGTTTAAATGAAAATGTGTTTTCATTACGTTTTCAGCATGTATGTATGACTCAGTTTATGTATGTATGGAGCTTTCTGCTCAGGTGAAAGCTCAGTACTCGAGTGAGTACATCAGAAGCAGTAAGGTTTTACAAAAGAAAAAAACAGTTTTAAGTTATAATTAACTTGAGTTAGAGTTTTATGATTTCCGCAATAAAAATTTTCAAGTAACGATTTTTAGAAAAGAAAGAAAAAAAAAATTTGCTCTAGAAATTGGGTAACTATTATTTTTCAAATCAAGCAAGACAAGTAAGTAAGTAATTGTTACGAACCGAACCCAACCCCAGGTTCGCGTGGTCAGACACCGCGTGGGCTTGGTGGCGATAAGTCGGGGCGTGACACTAGGCATCATAAGAGGAATAAGCACATTGACAGAAAATATCACATTATCAGAGGCTTTGTTAAAAGTGGATATGTGACGGTTTGCAAAATCGCATTAGAGGACAATCTTGCCGACCTGTTCACAAAGACTTTGGCGGCCAGAAGATTCGAGGAACACATTGAAGGCATAGGGATGCGCAATATGTCACATTTACTCACTTAGGGCAAGTGGAAGATTGTTGGAATTTATATGTGCCCCAAGGATAGAAAATCAATTCTAGGGATTTTCTGTAAATGTAACATTTTGATATTAATAAAAGAGGTTATTCATGTTTAATAAGTTGTATCCTATTTCCTTTCATTTGTTGATTGTATGATTATTTTGAGCAAATATAAAATACTATTAGGCTGTTGGTAATATATCGGATTACCATATGTATACGGGGTATACATAGAAGACGTAGTAATTTGATAACAGTCTAAACAAATGGTCCATAACCGATGAAATAAGATTTGGGGATCTTATTCATGACAAGATTGTAAAGGTTGTCTACTTCCTTGGAGGGATGGATTGTCTTGACCATCGGATAGGTTTCAAGTAAAAACTTTAATATATACCAGTATTGAGGTATGACATTGAACTGGACCTAAGGTGTTAATTGATTCAGTTTAATAATTCCATATATAAGAATCAATGACACCTTGATTATTATCCTACATTAATCTTAATCCTGAAATGAATACTTGAGTTCGCATCCATGACTTATATATTTTGATCCACTATAGGTGAGACACTGATAATTGATGGTCAATATACTTGTGTTTTGGGTGTATGACTTATGAATGGAGAAATCAAGATTCATAAATACGGAATCCATAGCTATCTTAATAATAGTACATGTTATCTATTTAAAGGCATTATTCAGGAATTGAAAGGTAATATAACAAGATCTTGGCCATCAGTTTACTTTGTGTTCTCTAATAGTTTACCGATTGTATGGCTTTACAATTGGCGGTTTTTTCAATGGACAATAATGGAACTTTAAGTTAAAATGATTGAAAAGGTAAAACGGAAAAAGACCTTAATTCAATTATGGATAACATATGGTGATTAAGTAAGCGATGAATAAATCATGGAAGAAGCACTACATTAGAGAGCTTTTGTAATACGGTATGTAAACTGGAGTTCAACTTTAGACTTTTAGTGTAATAGTCCTGAAGTTGATAATTGATAAATAATTAATTCGGGATTAATTTTTCATAATTATAGGAGCCTATTTACATATTTCCATCGGATCCTTCTACTAGCTCATATAGTTCCACGAAGCATCTCGGAATTTGTTCCTAATGAGATCGGTAAATTAAATGGGAATTTAATAATGTCTATTAAGATATGGTACTCACTAACATGCAATCCCAAAAGGATTGGACATGTAAAATTAATGTAGTCAAATAATGTGATTTGTTAACATATGATTGGTTGTAAATAAAATAATTATTTGTTAATTATTTTGGTTAATTGAATTTTGGAAATAAGATTGTGTTTGAATTATTTAATTTTTGAAAACAAAATTTTTCTATCCTAATTTATGATGCGCGAATTTTTAGTGGATGGAGCGAAGAAAATTTTATTTCAAAATTGTTTAAATATATTTCAAACATTAAATTATTAATTGATTTAAATAATGCAGCTTATTTGATATATTTTCTTATCTTAAAGAATGGTGCACGTTTTGTTTTTGGTGGAAAGGAAATCTAAAATATTCCATTTATTTAAATTAATTAAATATGGATAATTTTTGTGGAAAATATTTATTTAAATTCAAATAAAAAAAATCTTATTTAAATTCAAATGTTTTAAAAAGAGTGTGAATCTAGATAGGATTAAGACTTTTTGATTAGTCTAGGTTCTTGATTTAAATTTGAACCACCAATCAATTTACATATAAGGTGGAGCACGAATTTTTTAAGCATTCTCCAAGAAAAAAACCATCCATAAGGTTTAAAGAACCTAGTCCGAAATTTGAATGATCCTTTGATTCAAAAGATTATCCAGAAAAATAATTATTAATTATTTTTCAAGTAGGAGATATTTTTGAAAATGATTGGAGTATTATATAAAAGCCAGGGGCTCTTGAAAAAAGCTAATTATATCATACACTCATAGAAAGGGGACATTTTTTTTGGGAGAGAGAAAATGCAAAAACTAGATTTTTGTGTTTGAGAAAATTCATTCTTCTTGGGTGTGAGAAAAAATGAGAAATTTTCATTAAATCAAAACTATGAGGAAGGTTAAGCCGAGTGATATTTTTCATAGAAGGTTAACCAGTTCCTGTTTTGTAGTTTTGAAGAACGAACCAAGATTGAATTCTCAACGAGGTACATCGGGATTGAGAAAGTGAGATCTAGACTTCGGAAGAATTACCGGTCACTTGGATTCATAGCACGTGTGCCCACACACACTCTAAGACGTGGGGACTCGAGAATAGTAGAGAAGACACATTGGTCGATGCTCTAGCAATTCCAGAATCCGAATTCCGAAATTTGAGAAACAAGGTATGTTTGATCATGTATTTAATTTATTGTTATCTACATCATGAGCTTCTTTTCTGAATTGGTATAAAACTTTTAAAACTTCCACTGCACCGTAACTCTGATATCGGATCCGTTCATTCCAACACCTTCATGGCGTGGATTCATGGCCTGTCGAGGATAATGTTATATGCCGATAGGAAATCCATGACCAAAAAGGTGGTCATCTTGTTTTCACTTGTAATGAAAACTGGAAGCTTAATCTTACCAACGGTGGTAGTCGATTCTCTGTTAAATTCGATGAGCACCATGGTCGATTTCTCTATCTTGGACTCATCTATCTCTATATCTCGCAACGTTGATAGAAAAAGTACATAGGCCAAACTCCCATTGTCGACTAGGATCTTGCTTACTTTACAGTTCGTACGTTCAGCGTAAGAACCAACGCATTATCGTGCAGCTGATTAAGGTTCATGGCCTCGGTGCTGTGGAGTGTGATCTAATGCTTAACCGGGTTGTCCAGAAGGATCGATGCAACGGGTTGTAAAGCCTTCCTCCGATAAGCTTTGATCACGGTCATCGAGTCTCTGCTAAACACCGAACCCCACAAATGATACTAATGGACTTTCGAACAAATGGCGATGATGTTGTGTCTTCGATCTGTGGAGCGATCCTTCACTATTTAGGTGTCTCTTCTTCAGTAGCTCAGCGACTTAATGATACGAATCCCACCAACTTGTGACAAAACCCGTAATCTAAGAAGTCTCCAAGATCGTCTCTATGTTCAGGTACGATTGGAAGAACCGTGACCCATTACTTATGTGGAGTTAAGAACCTTTGTATGGTGAAGGCGCCACAATTAATTATGGAAGGATTGATTGATAAGTCATTGGTGAACGCCACGGAAAATTCCAACAAGTTCGAATAGTTCTTTAAAGAACCAAAGAGAAAATACTTTACAATTACTAAATAATAATATGAATTTTTACTACTACTTAGACGCCTATTAATGAGCTGGATATTACAAAGAAAGTTCCAAAAATAGAAAAAGGAAAGTTGAAATAACCTCCTAATTTCAGCCTCAATTAAAGGGAAACAATTATGACTTTAGTCCCTTAATTTTCAGCATATTTCAAGCCAATAAGGAAAAGAAAACAGTCAAAGAACTAAAATAGGAAAATGGAAAGTAGCTAATGCGCCCAAATCCAAATAAGGAAAGTGAATAATTCAGCCTTGATTGACAAATCTCTTTCCTTTTGTTGTAGCTTGAAACTGGAAGAGATTTCGGGAAACGAAAGTAAGCACAGATTCTCCTATTGACTTTCTTGTAGTTGAATCATACTTTTTAGGGGTTGGTCAACTCGTTCAACTTCCTCAATAGGCTTCCACATGCATGCTTGAGCCCAAATCCCTCGAATCAGCCCATTTAACGCATTTTGGAATTTCTTGGACTGTGCTCTTGTAACCGGTCCGATAGGAACTTAAATAGGATCTGCATTCCATGCTCTTATGCTAGTCATGTCCCCATTATTCCCCTCCACTTGAAAAGGATTTGTCCTCAAATCAAGTTTATCACCTACATCAAAAGGACTCAAATCAGAAAGATTGAAGGTAACACTTACATTATTCTCACCAGGCAAATTCAGCTTGTATACATTGTCATTGATCTGTTCCAAGACTTGGAAAGGTCCATCCCCTCTAGGTAGCAGCTTAGATTTCCTTTGTGTTAGAAACCGCTCCTTACGCTTGTGCAACCAAACCCAATCTCTAGGGTTAAAGACCAATTGTTGTCGTCCTTTGTTGGCTTATTTCACATATTGCTCAGTTCTTTGTTCGATGTTGAGCTTTGCTTTCTCATGAATCTACTTTACAAGTTCAACTTTCTCTTTCCATTTAAATTCACACGCTCAAACATAGGTAATGATGATATATCCAAAAGAGTTAAAGGATTAAAACTATTAACAATCTTAAATGGTGAAAATTTAGTAGCAGAGTGAACAAACCACTACAAGCAAACTCAACATGTGACAAACAATCTTCTCATGTTTTAATATTCTTTTTAATAATTGCCCGCAACAAAGTAGATAAAATCCTATTTACTACTTCTGGTTGACCGTAAGTTTGAGGATGATAAGTAGTTGAGAACAACAACTTAGTTCCTAACTTAATCCATGAGGTCTTATAGAAATAACTCAAGAACTTAGCATCTCTATCAGAAACAATTATTCTAGGCATGCCATGTAAACGCACAATTTCTTTAAAGAACAAATCAACAATATGTGATGTATCATCAGTTTTGTGACATGGAATAAAATGTGTCATCTTTGGAAATCTATCCACAACAACAAAAATTGAATCTTTCCTACGTTTAGTCCTAGGCAATCTTAACACAAAATCCATTGAAATATCAACCCAAGGTTCACTAGGAATAGGAAGAGGTGTATACAAACCGTGGGGCTACACTCATGACTTAGCTTGCCTACAAGTGATACATCTTCCACAAATTCTCTCAACATCTTATTTCATATGTGGCCAATAGGAGTGTTCCTGCAAAACAACTAAAGTCTTTGCAACTCCAAAATGTCCCCTCAATCCTCCACCATGTGATTCTCTAACTAGCAATTCCCTCACAGAGCAATTAGACATGCATAATTTATTCTCACAATACAGGAATCCATCATGCCTAAAATACTTACTATTTGAGGATTTCTCACACAGTTCATACTTTTCTCCTAAATCATGGTCAGTCGCATATAATTCCTTAATTTACTTAAAGCCAAATAATTTAGCAACAAGAGTAGAAAGCATCACGTACCTATGAGAAAGCGCCTCTGTGACGACGTTTTCTTTACCTTGTTTGTATCGAATGACGTATGGAAATGTCTCAATGAACTCAACCCATCGGGCATGTCTCTTGTTCAGTTTATGTTGGCCTTTTAGGTGCTTCAAGGACTCATGATCCGCATGGATCACAAATTCTTTAGGCCAAAGGTCATTCTGCCATGTCTCCAAAGCCCTAACCAATGCATATAACTCCTTGTCATAAGTTGGATAGTTTAAGGCCACCCCACTTAGTTTCTCACTGAAATAAGCAATTGGTCATCCCTTATGCATTAAAACTGTGCCTATACCAATACCTAAAGCATCAAATTGAAACAGCATCAATTTCAAACGTTTTATTAAAGTTAGGCAAAGAGAGTAAAGGGGCGTTGGTTAGCTTTTGCTTGATCAATTGAAACACCTCCTCTTGTTTGTCTTCCTAATTGAAACCAACATTTTTCTTGATTACTTCGGTAAGTGGTATGGCCAATGTGCTGAAATCTTTCACAAACCTATCGGTAGAAACAAGCAAATCCATGAAAGCTTCTCACTTCACCTATGTTTGTGGGACTTGGCCACTCTTGAATTGCACGTACCTTTTCCTCATCAACCTATATACCCTGTGCACTCACAACAAATCCTAGAAACACAAGTTTATCAGTGCAAAAGGTACACTTCTTTAGATTAGCAAACAAATTTTCTTTTCTAAGTACATCTAAAACAGATTTCAAATGCAGTACATGATCATCCAAGTTTTTGTTGTATATGAGAATATCATCAAAATCTACCACAACAAATTTTCCAATAAATGCATGCAAAACATGATTCATTAAACGCATAAAAGTACTAGGAGCGTTAGTTAAACCAAATGGCATTACTAACCACTCATACAATCCATATTTAGATTTGAATGCAGTTTTGCATTTATCACCCTCTTTTATTCGAATTTGATGATATCCACTTTTCATATCAATTTTAGAAAATACACAAGAACCATGCAATTCATCTAGTATATCATCTAAGTGAGGAATAAGATGCGATACTTTACCGTAATGTTGTTGATAACTCAACAGTCAACGCACATTCTCCACGACCTATCTTTCTTAGAAACTAATAAGACTAGAACTGCAGATGTACTCATGCTTTCTCGAGCATACCTTTTTCCAATAATTCACTAACCTACCTTTGAAGCTCTTTCACCTCCTTTGGATTGCTCCTATAAGCTGTTCGGATTGGAATTGAAGCACTGGGTACAAAGTCAATTTGATACTCTATCCCTCGAATTAGAGGCAAACCATAAGGCACTTCGTCGGGAAAGACATCCTCAAATTTCTGTAACAAAGAAACAACAGAACTAGGCAAATCAAGGTCAAGTTCGTTATTGTTTAAAAACGCCTCTTTGTACAAGAGTACAATCATCAGATGGTTTGAAAACATTACTCGCTTAATTTCTTTGGCTTTTACATAAAAATTCTTTTGTTTTCTCTCTGTTTTTCTCTTAATGGCCGAACCTATAGTTGCCTTTTCTCTCTTTTTTTCTTCGGCCTCTCTCCCTTTAGTACTCTTTTTCTTTTGCTCACTCTCTTTCTTTTGATTATTCTCTTTCTTTTGATCACTCACTCTCTTTCTCTCTTTTTTTTTTTTTATCACTCTCTTTTTGCAATCTCACTTGATCCTTATATACTTGTTGTGGTGTCAATGGTACAAGAGTGATTGATCGTTGATTAAGTACAAAGGAGTATTTGTTCGTAAAGCCGTCATGCTTCACATGCCTATCAAACTACGGTGGATGTCCTAGCAACAAGTGTCCCGCCTACATCGTTACAACATCACATAACACTTTATCATCGCATTTACCGGTTCAAAATGCAACTAACACTTGCTTGTTCACGTTTACCTTAGTACTATCATTTAATCATTGCAACTTGTACGGTCTAGGGTGCTTCAATGTGGGCAGTACCAACTTTTCCACCATTGTTGTGCTTGCAAAATTAGTACAACTATCTCCATCAATAATCACACTACATACCTTGTATTTGAAGTAGCACTAGTGTGAAAGATTTTCTCCCATTGCACTTCTTCAACTTCTTTTGCTTGCAAGCTCAATGCTCTCCTTGCCACCAATGTCAGTGCATCAGGGGCTAAATACTCCTCCTCGGAAATGTCCTCCAATGGTGGCATGTCGTCGATGTCAGATCTTCATTGTCGGTCACAATTTCACTATTGTCTCGCAACATCATGACCTGCTTGTTTGGACATTGACTTGCTATGTGTCCCTTGTCTTGGCATTTAAAACATTTAATGTCCCAGTTCCTAGAGGTAGAAGTGTCAGTTTTACCTTGAGGAACGTGTCTAGTGTTCTTAGGCTCAGAGTTGGACATTTGTGGCTTGTCTACCTTCTTTGTATAACTCGGTTTCCAAGAGGTAGAACCTAAATTATGGGCTGCACATGAACCACCCCCCCTCTTGAGTTGTTACTCCACTTTGATGGCCATATGCACCATATCTTCCAACTCCACATAATGCTGCATCTCTACGTTATCATGGATTTCCCGGTTTAATCCAAGTAAAAACCTAGCCATTGTAGCCTTTTGATCTTCCTCTACATTAGCCCGGATCATAGCAATCTCCATCTCCTTGTAGTAATCCTCTACGCTTTGGCTTCCCTGTCTAAGACCTTGTAGCTTTTTATACAATTTCCAGTAGTAATAACTTGGAATGAACTGCTTTCTCATCACCACTTTCATCTCCTCCCATGTCTCTATTGGTAGCTCTCTATTCTGCCTCCTGTTTATAACAAGCTGATCTCACCAAATAATAACATAGCCAGAAAATTCAATCGCAGCTAGTTTTACCTTCTTTGCTTCAGAATAGTTGTGGCAATCAAATACAAACTCCATCTTCTTATCCCACTCAAGGTATGCTTAAGGATCGGATCTACATTAAAACGATGGAATCTTTATCTTAATACTACCCAAGTTGTTTTCTTCCCGATTCCTAGCTTCTCTAAACCACCCTCCATGTCTCCTACTACTAACAACTGAATCTTGATCATCTTCTTCATCAAAACCAAACCCATAATACTCTTCATGTTCAACCCTCAATTCCCTCAATTGAACTCTTTCCCTTCTACACACATTAAGAGCATTTTGTGGCTGCTCCACACATGTATTCTCCATCCGATCTATCTGGTCGTGAACTTGCTCCAATTCCAACCTCATCACATGCCTTATCTCACTCATCATGGCCTCCATGAACATTTTCGGGTCAACCAATCCTGTAGCACCTTCGGCATTGCTCTTAGCACTATTGTGAGACATGATTGCTGCAAAACAAAGTTAGAAAGAAAGGACCTCACAATTCTCTCCCTTACATGTTTACACAATGCAAATCACTCTACACTCGTGTTTTCACTCAAAAAAACATACGTGGCTTTTAACCCTCTATTGTTCTCGCCACTCTTGCTTTTTTCTACTCGATAATTCTCTTTCAGTTCTTTTGAAACTAAACAAACAATACTTAAAATTTCTAGCAATAATTGACCAAGAACCCATCAAGGAAATTCAGGATTTAAAAGCAAGAATACAAGGAACACGGCGGATTAAAATTTCTATGAAAAATTTTGGTTTTTGGGTAAGGTGATTTTCAGACTTATTGGAACCAAAATTGATGAAAACAAACAAATTTTTTTTTGTTTTTTTAGGTTCCTTTTGATTTTCTTCTTCTACTTATATATATATATATATATGTGTGTGTGTGTGTGTGTATATATGCCACGAACTGGAATTACAACTAAAACCAGAAATTACAAATTACAAACAAATTCAGAAACACGTTTTTTTTTTTTTTTTTTAACAAATTCGGCCAGAAAAAGAAAGAAAAGGGAAACTAAATTAAAAAGGGAATAGGCAAAGCCCGTACGTCTTTCTCCCTTTGTCGGTAAGGAACTCTCTGAGGTGTCTCTTCTTGATGAGGACATCAAAGCTGCAAGGAATACTCACGAACCAATTAAGTTCTAGTTGGTCCGGTGATGAGAGTTTGAGCTAAAAGATTCAAAGAAAAGTTGAATAACTTAGTCCGGAGAGTTCTACAACAAGAAGAGAGTGTGTTCACTACTGATGGTGAACAAAGACTGATTTTACTTATCAAAATTGATCCAAAAGAGAGCCAAGGTTGATGCGGATGTTTTTTTTTTCTTTCAAGGCTAAAGTGGATGTTATTTTCGAACAAAGAATCAAATCAAGATTACGTTTTCAAGTGTTCAAGAAATTCACAATTCAAAACAAGATCTGATCAAGATTTGATTTCTTTGTAATCTTATTTTTGTTTTAAGTTTTAGTTTAAAATTTGAATTTAAATATGAATTTAAGTATTTTTGTTTAGATAAATCTGATTCCTAGGATTTTTTTAGGCATGTTTATCTTTAGGGGTAGATTAGGAATTTTACAAATTGAAATTCGGTTATATAAGGCTAATTTTTAGACTATGGAAGCAGTTTTTGATGTTTATTCATATTGTGAGTTATTCTTCTTGAGTTCTTAAAGAAACTTACCCGAACTTATCAAAAATTCTTTGTGGCGTTCAAACTGACTTATCAAATGGATTTTTCATAACCATTTGTGGGGTCTTTACCATACCAAGGTTTTTGCTTTGCTAAACAACGGGTCGCGGTTTTTCATCAAACTTGAAAGATCTTGTGTTGTTGTTTCCAGATTTGGTATCAGGTTTCGTCACTTTGTTGGCGTGGTTCGTTCTTTAGTAGCTCGGTGACTTAATGATACAAACCCCACCAACTTGTGACGAAACCCATAATTTAAGAAGTATCCAAGATCATCTCTACGATTAGGTACGATTGGAAGAACCGCTACCCGTTACCTATGTGGAGGTAAGAACCTTGGTATGGTGAAGATGTCACAACCAATTATGGAAGGATTGATTGATAAGTCATTGATAAATGCTATAGAAAATTCCAATAAGTTCGAATAGTTCTTCAAAGAACTAAAGGGAAAATACTTTCACAATTACTGAATAATGATATGAATTTTTACTACTACTTAGACGCCTATTAATAGGCTGGATATTACAAAGAAAGTTCCTAAAGTAGAAAAAGGAAAGTTGAAATAACATCATAATTTCAGCCTCAATCAAAGGGATATAATTCTGACTTTAATCCCTTAATTTTTAGCCTATTACATGCCAATAAGGAAAAGAAAACAGTCAAAGAACTAAAATAGGAAAATAGAAAGTAGCCAACGTGCCCAAATCCAAATAAGAAAAGCAAATAATTCAGTCTTTCCTTTTGTTGTAACTTGAAACTGGAAGAGATGTCGGGAAAGGAAAGAAAGCACAAATTCTCCTATTGACTTTCTTGTACTTGAATCATACTTGTTAGGGGCTGGTCAACTCGTTGATCTCCCGTAATAGGCTACCACATGCATGCTTGAGCTTAAATCCCTCAAATCAGCCCATTTAACGCATTTTGAAATTTTTTGGCCCATACTCTTGTAATCGGTCCGATAGGAACTTGCATAGGATCCATATTTCATGCTCTTGTGCTAGTCATGTCCTTATCACTTCGGCTCGCAGAACCCTACAATCGATAGTGTGGTGGTCGTGATCATTGTGGAATTCACAATATTTGGTCATGTCCTTGGCGGGATTGTCTGGCAGTTTTTTTGGCCAAGTAATGTAGTCTCGGCCCTTCAAGTAAGCAATGAGCTCTGAAGGGCTGATACTGAGAGCGTACTTGGGCGGTGACAAAGAGCACTTTTGGTCGCATTTTGACAATCAATCATCACGAGACTCGTTGCGGTGGGGCATCCACGTACGTTCATGCCTTGTCGTTCTTTCTTCGGGTTTGTGCTAATTCTCGTTCAACGCATTTGTTTCTTATTCCAAGTCAATGAATCATTTGGCTCAGTGCATAGCATCTTGAATGGTTGGCAGATATTTGGCACAAATCTCGTTTTTGAAGAGAGACATGTGGCTCATGCCCTTCTTAAGTGCTTATCTCACCATTCTATTGTCTAATCCAGAAATCTCAGATATTACTTTGCTAAAGCACCTTATGTAAGCACATAGCGTTTCGTTTGGTCCTTGGACCATTCCCCATAGATCCTTTGTGGTCTTTCCGGATTGAATGTGGACATAGTAACTCCTCATGAATTCTAGCGAGAGTTCGTCAAACGAATCAATATATTTGGGAGGGAGATTATAGAACCAGCGAAGAGTTGGTCCCTTCAAATTTTGTGCTAAGAGCTTGCACATCATATCATCAAACATGCTAGTGGGTGATGCAAATTAAACTCAACAATTTAATCTGGAAGTTTCAGCAAGAGGATTTGAGCGTGCTCATTAATGAGGGATGACAAAGATTGGCCCACATCATCAAGGTCAATTCGGATCAAGAAGATCAATCATGCAAATCCATGCAATAGGCATGCGAATCAAGAAAGAGAAACTCAAAAATATTAAGTTTCCTTTTTTGTTAGCTCATTAGTCAACTTTCTTTTTCTATTTTTTTGGTATGTACAACCATTTAATTTTCTGATTGTTTCCCCCTTTTTTTTTTTTTTTTTTTTATTTTAGGAAAGTAAGAGATTTATTACTAGATTTTAGCCATAATTAAGATGACATGTAATTAACTTATTTTTAGGAAATTTATTTGTAATTATTCAGCCTATAAGTAGGTGCCTATGGAGAAGAAAGAAGACAAGTAATTATTTAGAAATGTGAGAATATTTCCTCTTTGGTTCTTTGATAAACTATTCGAACTTATTGAATTTTCCGTGGCGTTCACCATCGACTTATCAAATGGATTTCCACCACCGTTTGTGGCGTCTTCCTTATACCAAGGTTCTTGTTTTGCTTTAAACAATGAGTTGAGGTCAAATATACCAAGGTTCTTGTTTTTGTTGAAGGAATGGGTCGAGATCTCCCATCCAAACCCGATCGTAGAACGCTCTTGGGTTCTTTTTCGTTGTTGAGTCTCATTGTTTTTGGTGGGGTTCGCATCATTTGGTATCAGAGCTTCGGTTCTAGTCCCAGGTTTGTCTATCCTTTAAGTTTCCTTTTGTTTGAATCCTAGTTTATTTCAGTTCCTGATAGTGCAAAAAAAAAAAAAAAAGGTGTTTTCGAATTTGTTTGTAATTTATAATTTTTAATTCTAGCTGTAATTCAAAAAAAATGTCAAAAGAAAAAAAAAGGTCAAAAAAAAAGAAAAAAAGAATCATTGAATCTAATTGAGTTGTAATACATATTCTTGTAGGAAAATTCTTGTTGGAAATTCTTGATTAGAAATACGTGTGACACATTTGATATTCTTAAAATCAAAATCTCATTGAGATCATGTCTCAACATGACCATGAGGAAGCAAAAAGAGAAGACGATTTGATGATAAATCTTTTTCAAGATGAGGGGAATGATGCAAATCAAACTCAACAATTTAATCTGGAAGTTTTAGCAAGAGGATTTGGGCATGCTCATTAATGAGGGATGAAAGATTGGCCCACATCATCAAGGTCAATTCGGATCAAGAAGATCAGTCATGCAAATCCATGCAATAGGCGTGCGAATCAAGAAAGAGAAACTTAAAAATATTCAGTTTCCTTTTTTGTTAGCTCATTAGTTAACTTTCTTTTTCTATTTGTTTGGCATGTACAACCATTTAATTTTCTAATTGTTTCCCTTTTTTTATTTTAGGCAAGTAAGAGATTTATTACTAGATTTTAACCATAATTAAGATGACATGTAATTAAGTTATTTTTAGGAAATTTCTTTGTAATAATTCAACCTATAAATAGGCACTATGGAGAAGAAAGAAGACAAGTAATTATTCATAAATATGAGAATATTTTGTCTTTGGTTCTTTGATGAACTATTCGAACTTATCAGAATTTTCCATGACGTTCACCATCGGCTTATCAAATGGATTTCTTCCACCGTTTGTGGCGTCTTCCTTATACCGAGGTTCTTGTTTCGCTTTCAACAATGGGTTGAGGTCAAATATACCAAGGTTCTTGTTTTTGTTAAAGGAACGGGTCGAGGTCTCCCATCCAAACTTGATCGTACAATGTTTTTGGGTTCCTTTTTGTTATCGGGTCTCATCATTCTTGGAGGGGTTCGCATCATTGGGATGTTCGTCGATTGCACGACATGTTTCTACTGGAGCAGGTGATCGTGGGGGTTCGACATGCCATTGAACCTTGGAAAGGAGACATTACCAAATTTAAGAGTAGGCGTGCTTGTGATTCACTGTGTAGGGGCATCTCACGAGCCTTGCGTGCAAGGTCATCGAACCTTGGAGTTGAACTCATCGCCTTATGTAGCTGTGAGGTGAATCAATACTCCATTTGTGTTTCTAATGTCCCCATTTCCTCAAACATTATATTGCTCATTATCGCTTCGATATTCATCGTCGTTAGAGGAACGGGACCCTCTGGCAGCGGTAGTAGTTCTAGTGTTGAGCGTCGAGTCGAGGACGTGTTCCTACAGGAACTAGATTCATGTGCTTGTTGTGTCTGCGTTCGTTTGTCATTCACTGCTGGGGTGTTCCCTGGCATGGACAGAAGCTACATTGGAGTCACAGGACTGTAAGCAGTGGCTCACTTCCCTTGAGGATAGTAGGGCATGGCTTGCTGCCAACCCCCGGTGCTCATTCCCACTGAGTATCTTGCGTACAGGTTGCAATAATATGGCTAACAAATGGATTGTAAACCCTATTTAAGTTCCAATTGGACCAGTTACAAGGGCTCGAACAAGAAGGTTCAAGGAAACTCTTAATGGGATGATTCAAAGTATTTGGATTGAGGTGAATTAGTGCAGGCCTACGGGAGATGTCTCACGTGTTCCACAAGGTTGGATTTCCATGATTCAAGCTTTGGAGTAATCTAGAAGAATTCTCAAAGAAAACAGCTCAAGATTCCGTAAATTAAGCTCTCTCTCCTAAACTGGTGACTTACCTGTTTTGATTCATCAAGAAGGATGGCTGGCAGCAATTTAGGTTGCTTTCCTTTTTATTATTGCTGAGTTGTAAGGCTTGGATTTAGGTTGCCTTCCTTATTTGTTATTGCTAAGTTGTAAGGCTTGTATGCCTACTTTCCTTTTTTTTTTTTTTTTTTTTTTTTTTTTGTTATAGGCATGTTTTTAGGAGATAATTTGGGACTCAATTTTCAGAATTTAAACTTAGGATATTTTAGTTTCCTTTTTCTAGATATGTGCAAATTCGTGGACCCTTTGTATTTAAAGACCATTAGCTTATTGAAATAATAACTCAGATTTAATTCATAACTTAGTGAGAGAAAATTCTCTTTGGTTCTTTTAGAACTTCTTGAACTTATCGGGGTTTCCGTGGCATTCAGCTTCGGGTTATCAATCAATAATTTCATAATTGATTGTGGCATCTTCATTATACCAAGATTCTTACTTCAATATAAGCAATGGGTTACGGTTTCATACAAAACTGATTTCTAAACGATCTTGGAGACTTTCTTAATTCACGAGTTTTGTTAGTTTCTTAGCGTAGTTTGTATCACATTGTTGGTATTCTTTTCAAGGTGTTTCTTGTTGGGATCTATAGGTGCCCTAAGGATAGAAAATCTTAGGGATTTTCTGTAAATATGACATTTTGATATTAATAAGAGGAAATTATTCATATTTAATAAGTTGTGTCCTATTTACTTTCATTTGTTGATTGTATAATTATTTTGAGCAAACATAAAATACTCATAGGCTGTTGGTAATATATCGAATTACCATATGTATACGGGGTATGCATAGAAGACGTGGTAATTTGATAACAGTCTAAATAAATAGTCCGCAATCAACGGAATAAGATTTGGGGATCTTATTCATGATAAGATTGTAAAGGTTGTCTACTTCCTTGGAGGGATGGTTTGTCTTGACCATCGGATAGGTTCCGAGTAGAAACTTTAATGTATACCAGTATTGAGGTATGACATTGGACTGGACCTAAAGTGTTAATTGATTCGGTTTAATAATTCCGTTTATAAGAATCAATGATACTTTGATTATCATCCTGCATTAATCTTAATCCTGAAATGATTACTTGAGTTCGCATCCATGACTTATGTACTTTGATGCACTAAAGGTGAGACACTGTTAATTCATGGTCAACATACTTGTGTTTTGGGTACATGACTTATGGATGGAGAAATCAAGATTCATAGATACGGAATCCATAGCTATCTTAATGATAGTAAATGTTATCTACTTAAAGGTATTATTCGGGGATTGAAAGATAGTATAACAAGATCTTGGCCATCGGTTTACTTTGTGTTCTCTGATGGTTTTCCAATTGTATGGTTTTACAATTGGTGGTTCTTTCGATGGAGAATAATTGAACTTTAAGTTAAAATGATTGAAAAGGTAAAACGGAAAAAGTCCTTAATTCAATCATGGATAACATATGGGGATTAAGCAAGCGATGAATAAATCATGGAAGAAGCACTACGTGAGAGAGCTTTCGTAATACGGTATGTAAACAGGAGTTCAGCTTCAAACTTTTAGTGGAATAGTTTTGAAGTTGATAATTGATGGATAATTAATCTGGGATTAATTTTTCACAATTATAGGAGTCTCTTTACATATTTCCATCGGGTCCCTCTATTAGCTCATATAGTTCCACGAAACGTCTCGGGATTTGTTCCTAATGAGATCGGTAAATTGTAAATGGAATTTTGTAATGTCTATTAAGACATGGTACTCTCTAACATGCAATCCAGAAAGGATTGGACATGTGAAATTTGTAGACAAATGATTTGTCAACATGTGATTGGTTAATTTGAATTTTGAAAATAAGATTGTATTTGAATTTTGGAAAACAAAATTTTTCTCTCCTAATTAAAAGTGGTGCACGTTTTTTAATTATATGGAGGGAAGAAAATTTTGTTTCAAAATTATTTAAATATATTCCTAACATTTAATTATTAATTGGTTTAAATAATGGAGATTATTTCATGAATTTTTCTTTCCTAATTAAATAGGTGCATGGTTTTTGTGAGGAAAGAAAATTTGAAATATTTCATTAATTTAAATTAATTAATATGGATAATGTTTATGGAAAATATTTATTCAAATATGTGAATCCTATTTAAATTCGAAAAGGTTTAAAAGAAGTTTGAATCTAGATAGGACTAGGATCTTTTGACTAGTCTAGATTCTTGATTTAAAATTTAAACCACCAATCAAGATTTCTCTCACTTTGTGGCCGAATTTTAAAGGGGATTTCCTCTTGAAAATTATTTTTATGTTCAATGAATCTAGCCCTAAAGTTGTATGATCTTTTGGTTCAAGATTTATCCGGAAAATAATTATTAATTATTTTTCAAGTAGGAGATAAATTTTGAAAAGGATTGGAATACTATATAAAGGCTAGGAGTTCTTGAAAAAAAAATTTTGATTTTTTTTTTTAAGGAGAAAAACGTTTTTTAATAATAAAAAAAATTTTGTTTTTCTTCCACATCAAAAATTCGGTTTTCTTGTGAGAGAGAAAAAGAAAGAAAATTCCATTGAATCAAAACTGCGAGGAAGGTTAAACCGAGTGATGATTTTTCATAGGAGGTTAACTGGTTCTTGTTTTGTAGTTTTGAAAAAAGAAGTTGGATCAAATTCTCAACGAGAATCATCGGAATTGAGAAGGAGGGATCTAGACTTCGGAAAGTATTACTGGTCGCTTGGATTCATAAAACGTGTGCCCACACACACTCTGAGACGTGGAACTCGAGAATAGTAGAGAAGACACGTTGGTCAAGCGCTCTAGCAATTCCGGAATCCAAGAAATAAGGTACGCTTGATCATGAATTAATTTATTATTATATGCATCATGAGCTTCTTTTCCGGAAACGGCATAAAATTTTAAAACTTCCGCTGCGCCGTAACTCCAATACCGGATCCGATTTTTCCAACATTTCTATCTTTTTTGCTTAATATATGATTCCTCATCTTGGATAATTAAAATACTATATATTTGTTTAAAAAATTTCAATATTAGCTAAAAATTTTTGCCCTCACTTTTTTTTTTTTTGGTTTTTGCCAATTTTGATATAACCTCTATATTGCTTGTTTAAAAAACAATTCATGTTACTTCTTGCTTCCTCACATAATGTTATTAATCCAAATTCAGATTACATAAAACATTTTCAAGACTTTTTTTTTTTTTTTCATTTGAACGTTAACACTTACATTTTGTCTTATTTCTCATTCTCTTCACTTTTTTATTTCTCCTATCATTATCTCTTTATGTTAATGTCATATGCAATATTCGTCTTTATTTAAACATCTTTTAAACATGTTTCTCTTTTTGAAATGTCTACATCAGGACATTTTCAAAATAATATATATATATATATATGTCTATATCTATTTTAGTGACACCATATTATAGAGAATTACTCAAAGTCACTCTTTTTTTTAATCTATTGATCAATATAATACAAATTCCCCCACTTAACCAATATGACATGTACTTTAGTGTCAATTTATGTCAAATTGGTCTTACAATTTTTTATGTCATATTGGTGTAATTGTTTTTAAATTTGTATTTTTCAGATACACTTTCCTATATTATATTCTAACACTGAATCTCACACATGCTCCGCACTAAGCCTCACACATACAGAGCACATGTTTCAACTAGTACCTTCAACAAATGTAAGTACGCAATTTTCTTTCAAACATTTCTAGATTGCCATATACTAACATCTGAAAAATTGCTATAGTGTGTATTTACCAATTGAAATGTAGTAATTTTTAAGAAAATTTAAGAATAGCAAAATACATAGCAATTACTAATTTTTTTTTTTTAATATTTCAACTAAATTGTATAGTCCTTAGTTTAATGAAATTAATTTATACTACAATATACCTTTTGTAATCAAACAGGCAAGAGTAAGCATTCAGCTGCAACTTTACTAAACTGGGCCTTAACAGTCAATCGAGCCTCCAAGCTATCAACTTTACTTGATCCAAAACAAAAACAAAATGTCTTCCTTGCTGACACTTAACCTCCGTTTAATAAGTTAGTTAGAGATGAAATTTTTAAGTTGGAGTAAACTAACTTTTAAAAATTAAGTATAAATTTTGTTGACTTTTTAAAAAAGACACAAATTGAGATGAAAAATAACAGTTTTAGAGTTAAACTTAAATACAAAGCGGATGCTTAGATGGATTAACTGGTAAGTTGAAGACAAAAGGTTTCTTGTCTACTTCACTGCCCTTCAAAGCATTCTAGCCTTTCAATTTCATCTCCATGGCCCAGATTTATTTTGAAGGATGGTCCTCCATTTTTATCACTGAAGGATGGTCCTTGTATTATCCTCCCAATCCTAGTCCTTACTTCATTTTGACATAGATATTTTCTTCTTGTGGGAATGGTGGGAAGGCAACCTTCACCATCACAACGGTAACGATCATCGTGAGGCCAGCCTCGTAAGGGTGAGGATCGCCTCGTGACAGACCTCTACAATCTATTAACGAGCATAGGTCATCGGGAAGAGAGGCGATGGGCAAAAGTTGGCAATGAAGCCGCCATTTTGGTCATATTAGGTAAGTTATATGCGTTATTTTTCTAAATATGAATTAATATTTCTATTATTGACAAAAAAAAAAAAAAAAAGAAGTTCAAATAAAGAAAATAATATGTTAAATAGTTTTTCGCTTGCTATTTCTATAGTGAATGCAAAATTGGCCAACTAAGCAAAGAATATACTTAAACAACTAGTGAGGAAATAAAAGATTTATGAAAGTAAGGAACTTGAAAAGTCTTTTTTATTTAAGGTGTAAGTCTAACGAGGGCACGGCTGCTAAGAAGCTTGAAGTTGAAGAACCAATCAAATTTCACGTGGGTCCGGTAACAAGAGCTCGAGCTAAACACTTCAAGTAAGAATTCAACAATTTAATCCGCAAGGTTCAGCAAGAGGATTTTGGCGTGCTCACCAATGAGGGACAACAAAGGTTGGTCCACCTTATCAAGGTTAATTCGGATCAAGAAGATCAGCCATGCAAATCCAAGCAATAGGCGCGTGAATCAAGAAAGAGAAACTCAAAACTATTTAGTTTCTTTTTCTTTATTAGCTCATTAGTCCACTTTCCTTTTCTATAGTTTTGGCATGTACAGCCATTTATTTTTGTTATATTATTTTGTTTCCTTTTTCTATTTTAGACAAGTAAAAGTTATTATTACTAGATTTTAACATTAGTTAAGAAGGCATGTAATTAAGTTATTTTAGAAACTTTCTTTGCAATAATTCAGCTTATTAATAGGCGCCTATAGAAAAGAAAGAATGAGGTAATTCAGTCAGAAATTTGAGAGCTTTTCTCTTTGTTTTTTGAAGAACTATTCGAACTTATCAACAATTATTCTTGTGGCATTCAACAACAACTTATCAAACGGATTTCTCTCACCATTTGTGGCGTCTTCAATGTACCAAGGTTCTTATTTTGTTATAAACAACAGGTCAAGGTTCCATTCAAATTTGATCGTAAAATGATCTTGGGTTTCTAATTGTGTTCGGGTTTCGTTATTCTTGACAATGTTCGTATCAAAGTCCTTGTTTATCATAATCACCACGAAGTCCTTGTTTATCATAAAATATTATGCAAATCGGTAAATTTGCTGGCAAAATCAAATATGTTGCCTTCCTATATCCATTTGTTTTGGCTAGTGTTGGTAAGAATTAATTTTTTTATTTCTTATTTTAATAAATTAGAGAATCACCAACTAAGCTTCCGTTTGGATCGCTGATTGGAGTTAAAATTTTTAAATTGGAGTTGGTTGACTTTTCAAAAACTAGTTATGATTTTTGTTGAAATTAAAAAAAAAAAAAAGAAAAAAGAAGAAGACAAAATTCCAGTAAAAAAGTAAAGTTTAGTTGGCGTTAAAGTTAAAACACCAAACAAACCCTAAGAGTCAATGTAATTGGGATGCCCTTATTTATAAGCAGCACCTAAAATTTTAATTCTTAGTGTTATTAAAATTTAAAATTTAGATATTTTTGATAGCTAATTAGAGTGTTTATGTGTTTTATTATCTTATTTAGCAATAAATATATTAATTAATCAGATTATTTGTATTGATATTGTTATTTGTTTATTTTGTTATATATACATTTTTTGGTTATATATTTGAATTAGGGGATTAGACACTTTGAACTCTGCATTTTTATTGTGAAGTTAGTAAAAAAAAAAAAAAAACTACTAGATCATATAACCATTTGTGTCTGCGTATATATACATATATATGCATATATATATATATTTAGGGATTTAAAAAAAGAAGAAGAAGAAGAAATTGCCGGAAAAAAAGAAATATATAAATATATGGAGAGAAGTTTGTAGAATAGTTGTGAAAGTTGGTAATAAAACCCTGTGATGAAATGAAATTATTATTAAAATAAATTAAAATTATTATAAGATGCGAGCAAAATATCCGAAATTTACAAAACTGCCCGCAACCTAATATTACAGAACATGAGGACTTTATCTTCTTCTTTCGCTGGCCGAACACACTCATTCTCTCTCCCTCTCTCTCTCTCTCTCTGACGGAAGGAAAGCAAAACCCCAAAGGTAGGTTTCTTCCGCTGGCTTTTAGATAAATATTCTGTAGTGAAAGAGGAGGAGAGATTATATATATATATATATATAACAAAATCTTAGAATTTGAAGATAAAGGGATTGATGACCCTGCTCTGGAATTTCCCCTAATTTCCATTTGGTTTTGTTTATAATAATTTGTATTCATATTTCATTTTATAAAGTATTTCTTATCAATAGTTTCTGCAGCAGAATTAGGCATTCCTCCCTCCCTCCTATGCTGCTTTTATTAGTAGTGTGTGTGAGTGTGTGTGTGTGTGTGTTTTTTTTTTTTTTTTGTGTTAAACTTGAAACAGTTTTTCTCACTAACGTACGTATATATATTGTTTAGATATTATTTCATTACTGCCTTATACAAACTATATATATATAGTTTCATAATAGCATTCCGGGATGTGTAATATGGAAGCACCTTCCTTGATGACGGATTTACAGGGGGAGGGAAGGCTTTGAGGCTTGAGGCTTTGAGGGTTGAGGGTTGGCTGGGCCCTCTGTTCTAAACGACGAACCTCAACAAACACCCCAATCTTTCTTTACTTCTGAGCCCTCTCAGGTAATCTCTTTTTCTCTGTTCGTAATCTCTCTGTCTCTCTGTCTCTCTCTCTCTCGCTTCTTTTCTTTTCCTTTTTTTTTTTTTCCCCCTCAATATTCCTTGTAACGATGTTAGGGATTTTATGAAACAAAGGGCATAACACTTGTGTGTTTCAAAAAGAAGAAGAAGAAGAAGAAGAAGACGAGGTTTTATCAGTGAGATGTAGATAATGTTGAAGCAATACAAGTCAATGTTGTAATAACGACATACAAAAACACCAACTTTGAGTTATAAACACCAATACCGCAGATTTACACCGCAGATAATTAAAATGCTCACAACACATACCCTTTTTATCACTTGACCACTACCCAAATACTCTTCATTTATACTCCCTCAAGCCGGTGGACTACACCCCTCCACATTCATATTTGGTCAAGTCAAGGTTCTAGTTTGTCTGTCATTCTTGCCGACTTTGCAAGAGCAAAACCTCCAGAACCTTCTATGGATAAGGTTGCTAAAAGACTGGCTGTACCCTAGAAGACTCTAGACCAACCTAGAGCTATAAGAGTTGGCGACGACTCTTCATAGATCATTAAGTAAGGGAAATGGAGAGGCAGGGCGAGGCCTTGTCTCTCATGTTGTTTGGTATGAGAGGATTTAGGCAAAAACAAAAGGCACTTCCGCTAGTCCATCCAATTGGAAGGAATCAAAGTTTGGGTTGTGTGGATTGTTATGAATCCATCACTAATTCAATAAGAAATCTGAAACATAATATTCATTCATTGCTTAAAACTTTGAATTGAAATTACAATGTCTAATCACTACTGTGCTTTTAAGAGAAATAAAAATTAAAGTAACAATAGGATAAATATAACTAAATCCTTACTAGTCCTAATGGCTAAACATAATCATGGCTAAACTAGTCCTAAATCCTTAAAGTAACAATAGGATAATTATAATGGCTAAACTAGTCCTAATGGCTAAACATAATCATAACTTCAAAATTAAATATCAAAATTTAACAAACTTTATATCAGTAATATCTCTTACAAAATCTGGCCAAAACTCGTTTGGGTTTCAATTCTAGTTTGATTAGTCGTTTTAACTTTTACATGACTGTTAATTGGACATGGCCTCTGCCATTCCCAAAACTTAGCTTGGATTGAAGTTGTTGGGCTATCTGGTAAGATTTTAGAGATCATTGTTTAAAATTGCGCAATTTGAGGCGCGCCTCAGTGAATTTTTTGAAAAAAATAGTAATGAGGCCTAAGCCTCAATCGCCCTCTAAATTGCATATGCCTCTATGAATTGAGGCGTACTCAGAAACGCACACAATTGCGCAATATTGTGGTTGTAGCCTCAATTTTTCTGAAGTTTTTTCTAGTCCAAAGAAATCGCTTGGCTTCCAGAAAGTTGAACACATTGGTTTACATAATGTTCAACAAGAGGTTGAAAGATAGACATTTGAAGAAAAAAATTTTGATGTTATATTATGATTTCTATCAACTATATGATTTTTCATATATTTTTCGACTTATTTTAAGGTTTCATTTTGAGGCTTACCCCTTAACTCGCAAACAGAAGACGCCTTAAGACCCGATTGCGCAATTTTAAACCTTGTTAAAGATGATTTGGTTATTTTTGGGTATGAAAAAGAAAATAAGAATATTTTGAAAATGGTGTTGGACCATTTCTGAAATTATGTTTTTTTTTTTTTTTTTTTTTTTTTTTTTTTTTTTTTTTTTTTTAAGATTGCTTTGAGCATTAAAAAAAAAGTGTGGTTTTTTCTAAAAGAAAAATGCGAGGGACACTAAATCTAATCCCAACTTTTGAATACCAACCTATGTGGCATATGAATTGTCATTCTTTTATTGGTAAGTGTTTAAAGCATTGCCACATCAATTAATTATATCTACCAATGAAAACGTGACACGTGAGTTGTAACTTAAAAAGTTGGGATTAGAATTGGTGTCCCTAGCAATACTCTTTATGAAAACATGTTTTGAGAACGTAACGCACAAAAATAAGAGAGTAGATCAATAAACCAAACATTATCCACAAAAAATTTAATTAATGCCCAATCAGACCCACAAATAACATTTTAAAAGCCCTAAAATGACCGTGATCTAACCCAGAAATCTAAGAGGAAAAAGCCCAAATATAGGAAATCAGATCAAATTATACCCATGTATGAAAAGGAAAAAAGCCCTAAATACTATGATTCATGTTCACAAAACAGGGAAAAAGCTCTAAATGTGTAAACTTGTAAAAAATCAGAGAGGAGAAGCCCTAATACCAGTGGGATGTCATCAAATTGGGGAAGAAATGGGCTGAATGATGGTCGGCCTTCAATCTTAAAGTTAGAGACGGCTGACGGAGATGAGGTGCAGTGACATAGGTTTGGGCAACGAGGGAGATGAGAGAGAGGTCGAGAGTTTTTGTTCTCAGCAGATATATATATATATATATATATATTTGGGCTTGGATGTTTGCGGCAGAGAATGAAAATGAAAAATGCAAAACGACTTCTGAGTGTTTTCCACTTTGTGTTAAAACAACTGAGATGTGTTTTTGTTTTTATTTTCATGTCCTTGGTAAACGGCAGACCAAAAAAAAAAAAAAAAAAATCGATTCGAAAATGAACGTCTTGGAAATTGTGCGAGACCATCTTGAAAACGATACCAAAACACGCTCTTAGTTTTTTTTCACTTGGTAATATGGTTAGAATCATACCCACAGATATAGAAAACTATTTGGGTTATAAATCGATGCAATCAGTTACTTTCCTTGGCTAGGATGATAACTATTAATTTACTTTATATTGTAATGTTTCCCGAGTTGTATGATCTTTTACTTCATGAAATCAATGAGGCTAAAACTCAGTTCATTTCCTTTGTAAAAGATATATTGAATGGCAATTATACCTGCTGGAAGTACCTGTGTTGCTCAATGGGGCATTCGCCCTCAGTCTTTGCTGAAGTTGCATGCCACAAACAAAATACTGGCATCCCAATGCTGGTAAGCATTTATTTCATAGCCACTTTTGTTGAAATGGACGTCTAAAATGCACCTGTGACAAAAGGCATTCAATATTTTTCAATTCTCGTTGAATCTGCTGTCTTTTTGTCATTGTCGATGCTTAAATGCTGCAAGCAAAATGATGAACAAGTGCAGAGTAAAAATATCATACCTAATTGCCAACATTCCTGAATGAGTTGAATTAGGATTGAGAATCGTGAATCTTGTCATGAGAATGCTTTTCTGCCAAGTTGACTTAGAGTGGTTTAAAGTCTCTCATCGAGATTATTGAATTAAATGGTGTTGCATATTTTCAGATTTAGTTAAACGGCCAAGGCTTTTTGTATATATTTATGTTTTATGCCCTCTTGCTGGCAGGTTTACAAACAAAGTACGGGATTTTGGGGCACATGCTTCAAGCTTATTTTCTCAGGATTCCTTCCATGCTCTGTCATCTTCACTGTCATCTCAAACTTCACATCGTCGCAGGGGAGCAAGGTTTATTGTTAGAGCAGAAGCTGTGAGTATGAACACGGATTTTTTATGTTTGTTTCATGGGGCTAAAGTGATGAACTATGCGTGACTGTTCACCCCTCAAATTGAGGTACTAACTTCTTCCTATATCCAGGACTACTATTCTGTCCTTGGGGTGTCGAGAAATGCCAGTAAATCTGAAATTAAAAGCGGTTTGTTACACACCTTTTATCTCAATGCTTCGTTTTGTTTTAATATTTAATCTTATATTTGTTCACATGCAATATATATCTTCTGTTGCGGATCTCTCTCTCTCTCTCTCTCTCTCTCTCTCTCGCGTGTGCTGGATTGGTATCTAATGTTATCTGGGTTGTTAGTTTTAGCATAGCATATTATAATGATTTGCTGATTTTTAGTGTTCTTTTATGTACTTAACGTTTCAGCTTATAGGAAGCTTGCAAGAAGTTATCATCCGGATGTAAACAAGTGAGTTCGTGTCCCCGCAATCTCTCTGTGTTATAAAGTCCCAAACTACTACTTCCCCTTCCCCTGCTTCCTAGAAGTACATCTTCATTCTCTTAGTGCACTCTTTTGATTGGTTTCAAAATGTACCAAAATGAGTGATCTGAAACTCTCAGCATTGATGTTTGTTGTTTCGAGTAGTTTGGCGTATACTCGTTTTTGGTTTCAGTTCAATGTCACCTGTTGTCTTATATGATACTTGTACCCTTTTATGTTGCAGAGAGCCAGGGGCAGAACAAAAGTTCAAGGAAATTAGCAATGCATACGAGGTAAAAAAGCCGATGCTTGTGAATTGATGATTAGGCGGTGGAAGTTGGTCTGTGATCCAATTCTTTGGTTAATTCTTCTGCAGGTCCTGTCTGATGATGAAAAACGATCTCTCTATGACAAATTTGGAGAGGCTGGACTTAAAGGTGCTGGCAT
The DNA here is from genome assembly GCA_025413485.1 of Ficus microcarpa. Classification (NCBI taxonomy): domain Eukaryota; kingdom Viridiplantae; phylum Streptophyta; class Magnoliopsida; order Rosales; family Moraceae; genus Ficus; species Ficus microcarpa. The sequence continues at coordinate 17,910,612 of CM046380.1, read as the reverse complement.
GGGCATGGGGGTAAGTATCTTTTTTCATTATGACGAGGGAAATGTATTCCTTTTTAGATGTTATGTCGGCTACCATCTGACATGGAATAAACTTGGTTATATCAGGATTTCAGCAATCCATTTGATCTCTTTGAGTCGCTATTTGAGGGGATGGGCGGTATGGGTGGGATGGGTGGTATGGGTGGAAGAGGGTCTAGGAGTAGAGTGGTTGATGGCCAGGATGAGTATTACAACCTTGTCTTGAACTTCATGGAGGCAGTTTTTGGGGTTGAGAAGGAGATTGAAATAAGCCGATTAGAGGGCTGTGGAACTTGTAACGGTTCGGGTGCTAAACCAGGAACCACTCCTTCTCGATGTAGCACCTGTGGTGGGCAAGGTCAGGTGGTCTCATCTGCAAGGACTCCGTTAGGTGTCTTCCAGCAGGTGATGACGTGTTCTTCATGTAGTGGAACTGGGGAAATGTCCACCCCTTGCAACACCTGTTCTGGGGATGGTCGAGTCAGGCGGACAAAGCGGATTAGTCTGAAAGTTCCAGCTGGCGTGGACTCTGGCAGCCGATTAAGAGTTCGAAATGAAGGTAATGCTGGTAGACGAGGTGGCCAACCTGGTGACTTGTTTGTCATAATTGAAGTTATCCCAGACCCCATCCTTAAACGTGACGACACCAACATCTTATACACCTGTAAAGTGTCCTACATTGATGCAATTTTGGGGACAACCATTAAGGTTCCAACAGTGGATGGCATGGTTGATTTGAAGATCCCTGCTGGTACCCAACCAAACACGACCCTCGTGATGGCTAAGAAAGGTGTTCCTCTTCTTAACAAAAGCAACATGAGGGGCGACCAGCTGGTCCGAGTGCAGGTTGAAATCCCAAAACGACTGAACAGTGATGAGAGAAAGCTGATCGAGGAACTTGCCGACCTAAGCAAGGGCAAGGCTGCCAGCAGGAGATAGATGTCATAAGTGCTCGTTTGTTATATCTATCCTAGCTTGAAAATTCTTTCTTGTAGTTGTCGGTGCATCATTTTGGAATCTTGATGCGCATTGTAGGGGACTTGAGCCGTTCATCATCAGTTGAATCATGGTGGGGAAACAATCGGTACGCCTGGATGTTTGTGGTCGTTGGTAGAAAATTTTAATCTTGTGATAGATAGTTTTGGCAATCCTAACGAAAGGACCAAATGAGTTGCAGAGGTAAGTGATAAAATTGAGTATAGCAAACCTCAATACTCTGTACTGAAAAAAATTAGTCTTGACATTTTATAATTTATTCTTTCGGATTGGAGTAAACTTGGTAGATGTTTTATTTTTTTATTTTTTTTAATTTTTATTTTTTCCTTCGTAGTTTGGAAAGAAAAACCCATTTTTGCAATTAAACTTGGTTCGTTGTTGAAGTGCATTGCATGTGGTTTGAAACCTTTTTTTTTTTTAATGTCATCAGAATTTATTAATGTTTTTCTTGTTTGTTTTAAGGCCTCATCTCACTTACCACAAATGTCAATAATTGTCGTAGTTATCATAACAAGTAGCGTTTATGTTATCATGCAACTGCATTGATACTTTTATTTATGTAAAGTAGATTATAACATACAACTAGTAAAGGTAATTGTGACGTGAGAAAGAAAATAATGATTTCATTATGAAGGTTGGTCTGTGCTCTCAATGCAAATTGATGAAAATAACGAAGACCTTTTTTTTCCTGTCTCTAATTGCAAATGCTTTTTTGAGAACTCATATGTATGTGTGTATATACATTTATATATAGTAGTTAAAATCACGTGTTTCACACGTATGAAGAGCATGCATATTAAAAATTATTGAATATCTATTTTATTAGCATAGTTTTTAATGATATTTCATGCTAAAAATAAGAGAATTAAAAAAGACTTTTAAAAAGTTATTAAAGGAAAAGAGAGAGGGAGAGAGAGAGAGAGAAATGAAGAAAAAGTTAAAAAAAGAAAGGGAAAAAAAAAAGGGAAAGACATTTTCACAAAAAGATACAATAACTTAACCAAGTTTTTAAGTAGTATTTTTAGGGTTCTTCATGTTTTTAGTATAGTTATGTAGATTATAGATATATAAATATGTATGATTTTATAAACCACTGTAACCACCTTAGAAATGGAGGAAGCAAAGGTTAGGCATAAGAAAAATGAAAATGAATAAGAATGTCCAAGACAGGATGTGAACATTTGACTAAGGTATATTGAAAATCTGATTGACCGTTATTTAATAATATCTAAAAAATGAGAGAGAATCATGACACAAATTTACAAGAAATATCATGAATAAATATCATGAAAACTACAAATTCGTTTGATTGATTGATGTAAGTCATAATAATGATGACAATTTGGATCCTAAGGATAAGGAATGTTAGCATAGATAGAGGAGAACACATCGTCGTTTTATTAACAAACTACATAAAAGGTTTTTCAATTCGTACGACTGATTGAGCTCAATTTTGCTCTTAAAAGCTTTGAATTTAATTGTACATTTGTTGAAGCGTTTGAATTATTAGAGTTACTATGTGTTTAGGAAATATATATATATATATATAGCTCATTTTGTTTGTCTCGAAATTCTATATAATTTTTTTTAAAAAAAATTTAGACTTTTATATGTAAAGTTATAGAATTTTAAAATTTGAATTACAAAACTATGTGAATAGTAAAACTGAGATCGACTTTTTAGGAAAAACAAAAAACAAAAAAACAAAAATTGAATAGTAATTTGTAATTCAAACCTTGGTGTCAAGCATGCCATAGTGTCAAAGCATAAATATGCAAAAGTTGACGGGCAAAAATGTGATTTCAGCAAAATTATTTTTAAATTTAAACTTTTAAATTTTAAATGCTGAAATCTCATTTACCCAAAAATTGTTCTAAAAAATGGATCATCTATGTTTTCATATTTGTTATTGATATTTTGTATTCGCTATCAATATGATATTCATGAGATCAATATACACTATAAAACTATATTTGGTGACTGTATTTTTTTTGCCTCAATGACATGGTTAATACGGTAGTGATCGTAATAAAACATATATTATTGTCTATGAAATACGGTTATTGTTTTTTATATTATGATCATATTGTTACTGATTAGGAATATGCAATAAAATGATAAAATCCTTATAATATAAATATCGTATCACAAAACATAATCGTCCTAGTGACAAAGTCATTATCAAAATGACCATATTATTATTAAAAAAAAAAAAAAAAAAAAACTAACCTGTGATATCAGATAATTTAAAGAAAAAAACTCTCCCTCAAAAATAGCCCAAAATAGCTAATCAATCTGAAATTAATATTTAAACTAAATTGATAGTAAATATTCTGAAAATTATTCCTTAATTCAATGATATTTCATTCTTAAAATTACAATAGGGTAAACCTGAAATAAATAAAGAATGAAGTTTAAATTTTGTTCAATTTTACAAATTAGTTGAAAAGAGTTTAGATTTTAAAAAGGGATGAGTGAAAATAGCCATTTTGTGTAAATACTTAATAAATTTGTGCTGAGCTTCATCATAGACTACTCTGAATCAATGTGTATTTAAGGATTTCAAGATTGTTTTCTGAGGGGAGTCTATTTGGTTAGCAAGAAATCATAGGAAAACGCTGACAAAAAAGACGTCCACACAACAGCAATAAAATAAATGGGAAAAACAAATGAGTGGGGAGACGATAAAGGAGACTGCCGGCCTAAATGGCGACATAAAATCTCAACTCCGTTTGAGGTGCTCAATGAGACAGTGGAGAAGCACGTATTGGAGCGCATCATTTTATTTTATTTTATTTTATTTTTGGAGACAATCAAATTTTCTCGAGAAAACCATAGGCACATTAGACATTATTATCATTAACATAATTGATCTAATGTCTAGAAACTAATCTGAGAGGACGTAACAAATCCCTCATAATATATCATACTAGACTTCAGAAATTAAATTTCCCTTTTATCGATTGGGAACGTACATGGCACACAATTATATATATATATATATATATAAAACATAGTACATAATTTTAGGTCAACCTATTGCCTTGTTTTCGCAAAAACGGCATTAGGACACATACTGTTTCTTTTTTTGGCGAATATATACTGGGGATTAACCTTAGCAGGCATCTACCGAGCATCTTCTATGCAATAAGTTCATCTTCGAGATAATTATACTCGAAAGTAAACTCAGTCTTGATCCGCTGACACCTGCACACACCAATATTCGATGGGTCAGAAAACATGTAATTTAAAATTCAGAACAAGTAAACTATTTCACTTTCAAACAACGCCATACAGTCGAAGTTTTTAATTTTTAGAAGAAATGCAGGTCTTAAATAAATTTGCACAATCAGCACAAAAATCATAAAGTACCCATACCATCCTTGAGGTTGCCCTGTTCCTATATCATCATTGGCGACATGGAAATCGAAGTACACGTATGTCCCCTGTTCATATTCATCGGTGGCAACTTTCGGCTCCTCATGTCGCTGAAACCATGTGTTATATTTTCTATGGTATCTCCAAGATTGCTTCTTTAACTCTTTAGCAGCCAAATATTGTTGATAAGTGTTCTGAAGAATTCCCCAAGAAATAAAAAAGAAACAATAGGACAACACAAGGATCTGCTTAGAGCAACTGTTATAGAAATGATGTAGAACCAAGAGAGAAGAGATAGAATCAAGATCGACAAACAGAAACAATAGATATGGAGACCTAGAGAGCACAAACAAGGACTTCTAGAGAGAAAATAACTGTAGTCAAGAGGGAATCCGAAATCTCAATATTCATTCATCAATCAAGTTTGAATTGAAATATAGTCACTGGGGGCCAATTTATAGCCTGATAATGAGATACAACTATCCAAACCTAAATAATTCAAAGAAATTAAAATGTAACCTAAAATTCAAAACTAAATATTAAAATTAAAACATGATAATAGTCAGTCAAGTAAGTTTGGTACCTGCTGATGGTAAAAGGCAAAGAAGAGGGTATCGGTGTTGTAGGCTTCAAGACCTAGTCGTTCCCAGAATGCTGGATTGTTAACAATTGGTGCCTTACTTGCGGGTAGCTAGGAGGAGTCATTGTGGGGTGCCTCTGTAGGAAAGGCAAAACAATGATCAATGTCTAAATATACACCGGGTAAGCAGGATATAAAAGTACAAATAAAACTGCACATCCATACTGAAGTATAGTTGCTTGCACGTTCAGAGTCTTTGGGTTGTGGAAGCTTGTAATAAGCAGCATCAAGCATCTGCAAATTGTACAATTGGTCGTGCATTCCTCCGGAGTTAACAGCTGACGCCGTGATATTGTCCCCAATGGCACCCAGGTCGGAAACACTTCTTCGGCCGATAACACCAAGGCTACCAGATGATTGACTGGCCTGTAAAGGTTGCCTGGGGGAGAGATCCGTATCTCTTGGCACTTGAGCCAGCTCTGTTAAGGAGCCCGAAACTCCAGCCTGCAAAGACCAAACCACCAGGATCACCAATCGGAGATTTGATAAACCACCCTTTTCAATGTCATACAGGAACTACTTTTTTCTCAATCCTGGTGGCATCCATAAACCAGCAAGTGGACTTCCCTCTGGTTTCACTCTGATTACCAGTTTGTCATTTTCCTAGTGCCTTTTGTTTTCAGCCACTATTGAATACAATCAACAATTCAAGTCTCGTAGATTGTACAACAAAATTATCTGAACAGTTAGCCACTTCTACAAAGTAATTTCAACTTTTTTGTCTTTATTATAATTCAACAGCATAAACCAGCAGAAATAGAGAGATGGGATTAGAATCTGCAAATATTGATAGGAAAAACCTTAAGACTATCAGAAAAGGAAATGAAATGACAAAACATACTGGAGAATCAGTCGCATAAGTAGCTTTCAAGTCATCCTCATTCATGGGATTCTTCTGGAGCCCAGAGGTAGTTGTAGGGTCAACAGCTGAATTGTCAGGTAAATTCTGTTGCTGCTGCTCATCAACTTTTGCATGACTGACTTCTGCAGCATACATCAGGAAATATTCAATCATTACTACATATTGCGAATCTAAATCAAACACCCTTATGGCGCTCTGATAATGTTCAAGTCCTTAATTCAGGAAAATTTCAAAATTTCCTAAAGAAGTTACACCATAGACAATCCCCTTGCCAAATCACCCTCCTTAATTTCATACCATACAGAGAGATCAAGAGAGAGACCAATTCAAAATAACTAAATAACTAAATAACAATGTAAATATTATAGATAGAAAGGATTTTTTTCCTTAAAAGCCAAAAGGAAAACAAATCACCACTCATGAAAGGTATGTGAAGGTACCAGATTCTTTTGCCCCAGTTGAAACCACTGCCGGTTGGTTAGACAGTTGATGGACAGAACTTGTTGGCTGCTGCAAGGTGGAAGATGAAACAGCACCAAGACCAGAAATCTGGACTCCAGGTCCAAGCCCAGCTTGAGAGACGGAAGCATTTTGAGAAGTAAACTGCAAAGATGATTTGGATGTCAACAAATCAAAGCGACGAAAGCTAAGTCACAGCCAGAGACGAGTGCTGCTTTTCTTGTAATTATGAGAATGCTGCTGTAATTATGAAGGCAGAAAGAAGGGAAAAAAAAAAGAAGACGTTTTTGAAAAATAAACATGACCGAAACAAGAAAAGAACCTGTTGCAATAATGGACTTTGCTGCTGTGCAGAAAACTGCTTATGACCAAGAAGGCTATTGTGCTGCACTTGCTGTAGTCGCTGCAAAAATTTCTCCCTCTGATCAGGTTCTATTTCAGTTCTTCCACGAAACTGCCCATAAATTTGAAAGAACCAATCAAACAGCATACCGAGTTGATCCAATCCATGACTTGAAGAGAATAGACAGAAGGGAATATTTTTCTCTTATCATTTTCTGATGATAATACACAGCCTTTTAAATAGAGGAAATAGGAAAACAACTAGACTCCACTAAATCAGGAAACTAACAAAACAAAATCTCCTAAATGAGATTGCGAATCAAGGTCCCAAATCTCCTACAATAAAACGGAAAATAAATCACATAACTAGTTTCCTAAAATAACTCCTAAAAAGATAAGCTGAAATACTCAAGATCTTTGACACTCCCCCTCAAGCTGGGCTGAATATGTTGTTCATGCCTAGCTTGGAACTCAGATCTTCAAAGTTCTTCCTTGGTAGAGCTTTGGTTAGAATGTCTGCAACTTGGAGGCTAGTTGGTGTATACATGACTTGAACTTCTCCTCCTTCAATTTTTTCTTTTATGAAGTGTCGGTCAATTTTCACATGTTTTGTCCTGTCATGGTGAACCGGGTTCTTAGCTATGCTAAGGGTAGATTGGTTATCACGTAGCATCTTCGTAGGGTCTTCTAGTGAAACATTTGGCTCCCCTAGTAGTCTTCTTAGCCACATTCCTTCACAAATGCCATGGCCATAGATCTTAACGCTGCTTCTAGAGACAACTGACTGTTTCTTGCTTTGCCATGTAACCAAATTCCCCCACACATATGTGCAATATCCAGAAGTGGATCTCCTGTCGCTAATCGATCCTGCCCAATCTGCATCACTAAAGATTTCTCCTTCTTTGTTTGGAGTTTTCTTGAAGAATAGACCCTTGCCCGGAGTTAACTTGAGATATCTCAAGATTCTATAGACGGCCTTGATGTGAACTTCTCTTGGATTGTTCATGTATTGGCTTACAACACTCACTGGAAAACCAATGTCAGGTCAAGTGTGAGCCAGATAGATAAGCTTTCCTACAAGTCTCTGATATCTACCTTTATCTACCGGTACACTTTCTTTTGCAGCCCCCAACTTATTTGTAGAATCCATAGGAGTATCTACAGGCTTACATCCAATCATCCCAATGTCCTTCAGGAGATCAAGGACGTATTTACGCTAAGAAACTGAGATGCCTGCCTTGGATCGGGCCACTTCCATGCCTAGGAAGTATATAAGATCTCCTAAGTTCGTGATTTCAAATTCCTTGGCCAAAATCCTTTTGAGTTGAACTATCTCCTCATCATGATCTCCAATAACAACAATATCATCCACGTAGACAATGAGAATCGCAAGTTTACCTTCAAGAGATGTTTTAACAAAGTGTGTATAATCGGCTTGACACTAAGTGTAGCCATTTCTCCTTACCACTTTAGTAAATCTATCAAACCATGCTCTAGGAGACTGCTTGAGTCCATATAGTGACTTCTTCAATTTGCAAACCTTGTTGGTTGTAGCTGAAGTTTCAAACCCGGAAGGAATAGTCATGTAAACTTCCTCTTCAAGATCTCCATTTAGGAAAGCATTCTTCACATCTAGTTGGTGTAAGGGCCAATCTAGATTTGCAGCCAAGGATAGCAAAACCCGTATAGTATTAAGTTTTGCTACTGGTGCAAAGGTCTCTTGGTAGTCCATTCCGTATTATTGAGTGAATCCCTTCGCAACCAGCCGAGGCTTGTATCTGTTGACACTGCCATCTTCGTTGTATTTCACAATGAAAATCCACTTGAACCCTACTGGATGTTTTCCAGATGGAAGAGGCAAAATTTCCCACGTGTTGTTCTTCTCCAATGCATGGATTTCTTCAAGAACCGCAATCTTTCATTGGGTTAACCTTAGTGCCTCCTGTATACTGTAAGGTACCTGTATTTCATTCATGTTTGCTGCAAAAGCCTAGAAACGAGATGAGACCCATAGGCGATATAATTATGCAATGGATGCTTAGTATATGATCTTACTCCTTTCCTCAAAGCAATTGGCCAACTCAGATCATCTTCTTCAATTGGATTATGTAGAGACTCAGTAATAGTGTTACCTTGATCAGTTGTTGAACTTGAATTGGATTCTTGAACAGGTCCAGATTGTGCTCGTTGCTCTAACTAATCTTGAGTATTACTTCTTCTCGAATGGACACTAAATTCACTAACTGCTGGTTGAACACTCTTGGCTAGGAATGCTAGGACTTGGAACAATGGTTTCCGACTTTGTGGATGTGGACTCAAAATTTGGACTGTGTATGACAAGATTACCAGAATCAGAATTAGAATTTGGATTGTGATCTGAATCAAACTCTAATGAATCCCAAAGCTGATATTCCAACACATAGTTTCTCTCCCCCTGAATATCGGATTTGGTGTAGTAAAGGTGATTCTCGAAGAATGTAACATCCATAGTATGGTAGCAACGTCTTGTAACAGGAGAATAACACTTGTACCCCTTTTGGTGTGGAGAGCACCCCAAAAATATGCACTTGATTGCCCTAGAATTGAGCTTCCCTCTATTCTGTGGATAGATGTGAACAAATGCAGAACAACCGAATATTTTGACGGGAATATTGGATATGATGTGAGCATTCAGGTAGGTCTTGAGTGTTTGGAGTGTTTGGTGGTTCAATATTCGGGAAGGCATTTGGTTTATAAGGTTGGTGGCCATAAGAATGGCATCCCCCAATAGTGTTTTGGTACCTGAGTAGAGAACATAAGTGATCTGGCAACCTCAAGGAAATGTCTATTCTTTCGCTCAGCGATCCCATTTTGTTGGGGTGTCTACACCTGAACTTTGGTGCACAATACCTTGACCCAATAAATAATCACCCAAGACATTTTTGAAGCATTCTTTGGCATTATCTATTCTAAGAACCTGAATTTTTGTGTGGAATTGTGTTTGGACCATAGAATTGAAGTTCTTGAACACTTGACCCACTTTAGATTTGTCTTTCATAAGAAATACCCAGGTAAGTCTTGTATGATCATCTATAAAGGATACGAACCATTGAGAGTTGGTTATGTGTCTAACCCGAGATGGTCCCTAGACATCACTATGAATCAGAGAGAAAGGGTGTGACATTTTGTAAGGTTGACTTGGATAAGAATTGCGAGTATGTTTGGCAAATTGAAAAATATTACATTGAAAGGAAGTATAATTTTTATTCTTGAAACAACTTTTCAAGGTACAAAAAATTTGGGTGTCCTAGTCTAAAATGCCATAACATAACTTTAGTATCATTGAGATTGGAAACATGAAAAGAGCAATTTTTAACTTTACTGTCAGGTTCACCAGCCTTGCAAACTTGTCCATGATTAGAAGTATTACTTTTGAGTAGATAGAGTCCCGAGCACACATCAACACTGCCAATCAGCCTCCCCGAATCCAAGTCTTGAAATTGACAAGTTTTTGTAGAATTTAGTAACACAATTATGATCCTAAGTTAATTTACTGATGGATAAAATATTATAATCCAATTTTGGCACCAAAAGGACAGATTTGAGGATTAAATCTTTGGAGAGCACCACAGATTCGGTTCTAGTTACTCTTGAGAGTGTTCCATCTGCTATCTTTGCCGTCTAATTTTCTTTGCAAGGACGTAAATTTGTGATGATCGTTGCATCCCCTATCATGTGATCTGAAGCCCCCGAGTCTATAATCCAAGGACTTGTGGATTCTCTCTCGTCATTAAGAGCATAAAGAATGATGAGGACATGGCTAGCACAAGATCATGTAATGCGGATCCTATTCAAGTTCTAGAAGAATCAAGCAAAGGAAAATTTTAATTTTATCAAGTTAAATTGAGTTGTAAGGCTTGCATGCCAATATATCTAGTTTCCTATATTTGTTTAGGCCTTTTTGACTTTTCAGAGGCATTTTAAAAACTTTCAACTTTCCTTTTCTAGTGAAAGTGTGAATCAGCCAATTAAAGGGCATATTGTTTCCTTTTTCTCTTTTAGGCAAGTAAGAATTTTAATTATCAGATTTTAGCCTTAATTAGTATAGCTATTTTAGGAACCTTTTTTATAACTTCAGCCCATAAATAGGCATCTTTGTAACTGTGAAAAGAAAAAGGTAATCATTTAGAAATGAGAGAGTAATTTTCTCTTTGGTTCTTCGATGAACTATTTGAACTTATCGGAATTTTCCGTGGCGTTCACTATCGACTTTTCAAACAGATTTACACCACCGTTTGGGGCGTCTTCCTTGTACCGAGGTTCTTTTTTCACGTTAAACAATGGGTTGAGGTCAATTATACCAAGGTTCTTGTTTTTGTTGAAGCATGGGTCGAGATCTTCCATCCAAACTGATCGTAGAACGTTCTTGGGTTCCTTTTCGTTGTCGGGTCTCGTCACAAGTTGGCGGGGTTCGTATCAAAGAAGGTTACCTTTGTGTGCCATGGAGCTATTTGCAACAACAATAGGGTTGAGTGATGACTGACCGAATAGTTTCTACAGTAGTTCTAACTGTTCTTGGCTGAACAGGTTGTTTTCAACAGTAGTAACAGCAGTTTTTGACTTCTCCTCGACTGAAGCCTAATTCCCACGGCTTTTCCTCTCCTAGGCAGGTTTCCAATCAACTAGTTTGCCATGAATATGCTAGCAGGTGTCTTTTGTGTGACCAGTTTTCCAACAATGATCGCACCATGGTCGGCCCTACTTCTGCCAACCTTGTTGTTGTTGTCCTCCTTGTTGCTGTTGCTGTCCATGAGCAATAAGAGCAAAATTTTCTCCGCTTGCATTCGATCCATGAGAGCCCAGCATCACTTTCCTTCTGCTTTCTTCTCGGCGCACTTCAGAAAATGCCTCTCGAATGTTTGGAAGAGGCTTCATACTCAAGATCCTACCTCGAACCTCATCAAGGTTTTTATTAAGTCCTATTAAGAACTTATAAAGCCTCTTCTTCTCAATAATCTTCTTGAAATTAACTCCGTCTTCAGGGCAGTGCCATTCATAGTTCTCGATTGAGGGCATTGAAATACTGAGTCACCGAACAGTCCCCTTGTCGAAGGTCATCAAGCATGCTCTCAATCTCAAACAGTTCAGATGTGTTTTCTACATGGGAGTAGGCCTCTTTGGCTGCCTTCCATATGTCTTTTGTGGTTTCATAGAGTAGGAAATTTTCTCCGACGTCATTTGTCATGGAATTGATCAGCCATTCATAGTTCTCGCAGAGATCCAGTTGTTGCCAATATCGATTGAGGGCATTGAAATACTGAGTCACCGAACGGTCCCCTTGTCGAAGGTCATCAAGCATGCTCTCAATCTCAAACAGATCTCAAACAGTTCAGATGTGTTTTCTACATGGGAGTAGGCCTCTTTGGCTGCCTTCCATATGTCTTTTGTGGTTTCATAGAGTAGGAAATTTTCTCCGACGTCATTTGTCATGGAATTGATCAACCATGACATGACCTTATTGTTTTCCGATTTCCATACTCTATACTTGGAATCCTCCTTTTCGGGCCAGTTTGCAACACCAGTCAAGTAATCTTCTTTTC
>CM046380.1:17823238-17898238 GCA_025413485.1 Ficus microcarpa | reverse complement strand
CTTTCCCACAGATGAACATCATCGCCAATTGGGACCATTGTAGGTAGTTGTTACCGTGTAATTTGTGGCCAGTGATGGAGAATAGAGCAGTGTCCGAGGCTCCTGCCCCAGTATTTTGATTCTGAGTTGGGATGATTTCTATGGATGGCAAGCTCCCTTTGGCAGCCATAGTGATGGATGAGAATTAGGGTTTTAGAGGCTGCTCTGATACCATGAAGAGAATAGAGAGAAAGGAACATTTTTCTCTTATTATTTTCTAATGATAATAAACAGCCTTTTAAATAGAGGAAATAAGAAAACAACTAGACTCCACTAAATCAGGAAACCAACAAAACAAAATCTCCTAAATGAGATCGGGAATCAAGGTCCCAAATCTCCAACAATAAAACGGAAAATAAATCACATAACTAGTTTCCTAAAATAACTCCTAAAAAGATATGCTGAAATACTCAAGATCTTCGACACCCAAGAGAAAATCATACTTCTTTGTTGGATAGATCAAACGACCCATGGAGTCTATGCTTATTTGTCGCCACCCAAAAAAAAAAAAAAAAAAAGACAGAAACATGCAAAGCATCTGAACCAACCATCCCAACTGACACTATTATACACTTTCCACTTTTTGAACCTCATAAAGTAGTCCATGACCATATTCAGCATTAATTCTAGATTGTAGGTCATCATCGTGGGATGCGTTTCTCATTTAGATAATCTAAGTGAAGTATTTACTAAGCTTGGAGTTATGGACCATGACAAGTTTACTATATCTCATCACCAAAAAAAAAAAAAAACAACAACAAAAAAAAAATAATAATAATAACAATAAAATAGAATAAACAAAATTAAGTACATTGACGATGTAATTTTGAAGATAAATAACAATAACAATAATAATAGCAATGGAAAGAGCAAAAAACTTGGTATAATTTTAAAACACAAAAGTGAAAATTTACACAAAGATTCAACGTGAGAAGATGATTTAGGGTTTGTAGTAAAATTTTTTGAATTTTCAGAGAAGACAAAAAACTTTTTGGGAAAAAGACAAAAAAAAGTACAGTTTGAATTGAAATGAGATGATGAGGCAAACAGGGGCTTAAATTCTACCTTCAAGTGTCATAGACATTGGATATCAAGTTAAATGTCACACATTGGAAAGGAACTATTTAGAATAACATACCGCTTCACTACCTGGTCTCCATGGCATGCCAGAAGCCAAAGGGGAAAAAACTCGTCCAGCTAAACCAGTAGCCTCAGCACTATTAGAATCAAGTGATCCAGTTCCATTGTTACTCTTGGTAGCTTGAGGCAGGATCATCCTATTACTTAGAGGCGACACAAGAGATTGCCCCATGCTGCTACTCCCAAGTCTCTCATCCGCTCCCAAAATGTTTCTCTTCACTATGTCGGATCCCGATGGAGCACCAAGATTGCCAGGTACTACACTACCGGAACTAAGAGGGACACTAGATGACGGTTGACTCGAGATTCCGCCTCTACCAATGCCTCTTGCAAGTCCAGCATCTGCGAAAGATGGAGATGATCTACGCCCAGGAAAGCTTCCAAGTTCTTCTTCCTTCATGGAAGTAGAAAGAGTTACTGGAGATGAAGAATTAGTGGCTCCGGTACTCTCTGTGGCACGGACGGAATTTGAACCTGACAGGATTGCAGAAGCAGTAGGAACACCAGAGAATTTATGAGATGGAATATTCACAGGTGCAGAAGTTGCATGACTCACAGCCGGAGTAGCTGCAGTTGAAGAACCCATTACACTACTTTTGGAAGGTGGAGTTCTAGCAACTGTATCAGGAATACTGTCCTGCGAAGCTGTATCTTCAACTGATTCTTGGACAGAACTACTCTGTTGGTGAATTGACGTTGTTGTGGCCTGGAAGAATAAAGTTAATACATAAACAAATAATAACACGGTCATTTACAACAATATCAAGTAACAAAAATCATGTTCTCAAATGGAAGTTGGAAAAACCATGCAAAGAGAGCGAGAGAGAGAAGCATTGTGTGACCAAATAGCAAGACAATACAATACAATCACAAATCTACTCAAAGTTTGAAAAAATTAAAAGAAGTGATAATTGCCTGATAATATCTTCAAACTATATAATTTACACATCACAAAAGGACACAAATTAAAGGCAAGTTAGCTAGTGAAAATTTTTCATATTGGAAAATTAGGTACTAAACACATATTTCTTCTCACTCAAATGTCCCAACAAATATGAAAAAGACAGCAAACTTCTTTGAGCGGAAAAATAATGATATCAGCAATATGAATTAACATCAAAGCTACAAGCAGAAATAAGTAGTATAATAAGGTCCTAATGTCTTGATTGATGTCCCAGAATTGAACATGATAAAGTGTCCCAATTCAATCAAGACATGAAGAGGCAAAAACTACAAATGTCAAGCTAACTAACAAACACAATAGACCTTGCAGACAAGTTTAGCACTGTGTCGTAAAAATCAAATTATGTGCTGAAGAAAGAAATGTCAAAAGATGATTCTATTTAGGTGAAAGCTCCCTTCACTGAAAAAGTGACAAACCAAAGCAACACCTTCAGATGCTTCCAGCTATATCCTTACAAATTGAAATTTTCAACACCATAACAAATATAACAGACATGATTCTTTATATCACCATACAGAAAATGGTGGAAAACATATGGGCACCTGAGTTGCTGATGCTGCTAAAGAAGACTTCAAGCCAAGGATTGGTGCAGCCTGCATAAACAACAAAATGAAGTTGGGTCTCCATATGGATTGTTATACACAGCACGAAGCCAAAAACTTTTTTTTCCCTTTTCCGGGGGGCATGACTTAAACCAAAACTTTAAACTAAAATAACTATGCAACTCTTTTTTTAATCATTTATCCTCCCCTTGGACACCGGAGCAGCTACCTGCATATTCTAGTGCACGGACAAATGTCAATGTGTTTATAAATGTGCCACTCAAGCAGCCTAAAATAATTTTGGCTATCAAACATGCCACCTCAAGTCAGCTAATTTAGAAACTAAAGTCGAATGAAGAGACATCTTATACAGATGGACAGGCACCAAAGAAATGCTCATAGTATGCATGAGTAACAAGGGTCCATTAAAACTTAGTACAATCTTGTTAGTCAAAACAAGCCAGACACTACCCCTCATAAGGCATGAAGTAATTCTTCCATAACTAAATTAATCAACTTGGCATTTAAAAGCAAGTAACTCAGCAGATTGTTTTCAAATAGAGACGAACCAAGTTGACCATAAGACATAATTTCCAACTTTTGAGACATATATTCTCCTCAACTTCCAAAGATCTCTAGCAGGAAGGCAATTACCTTTACAAGACCAGGAGTTGTAACAAGATCTTCAAGCGCCTCAACCTTTTCCAGTGGTAATGAACTGTAAAGCTCATCAACGTCACTAAATTCGTCAAAATCCTCCTACAAGGAAATTTTGAAGACTTCTAATTCTCATATATGTGAGAAAATGAACAAAAATCTCCAACCAAAAAATATACATCACACCAGAACAAAAATAGACAAGAGACTAGAGGCATACACCACCACATAACATGTTTCCTATTGGAACCGACCGTTGAGAATTCAAGTCAAACTTAAAATTAAAGTCACCAACAAACCTGGTTACGTTCAACATAGTCATCCAAGAAGTCTTTAACATCATTGACCTGCTCAGGACTCAATTCATCGTTATCCAGTAGCCTCAAGATAAGTTCTAATTTCATGATATGAGCCTTGTGTCGAGCAATAGACGTCTCTAAATGTGCCTGCCATCAAGAGAAAAAGGCAAAAAAATAAAAAATAAATAACTGAATAAAAGGTTAAATTATAATGATCACAAACAGAAGTATTCATCCTTTTATTAGTCATTAGAAGATTTGATTTTTCAAAAAGTTTTTTGTCTAACCAATCTTGGCGGTCTTGTCTTTCCTTTCTTGACAGTTAGCCCCTCAAGCTCAGCTTCAAAGTTGTCAATCTGCGATTCCAACTCTCCAACCTACTCAAAGGAACAAACTAAGCATCAAACCCACATACTTAATTCAGATTATTAAAATTAGAAATAATGCATAAGAAAATAGTGTCAGTGTGAAAGAGATATAAAACTAAGATCATTTTCAATTAAAAACAACAGCAGTAATGTTTCATACCACATTGTTTAACCAATCCCGTGTCTCTGATTTAGCCTTCTCTTTTGGATCCTGTAAATGTTAACACATACACAGTGAGTGAGAACCCTCTTGGAAATGGATGCAAGCAGTAACAATTTTTTTTTTTCACCCTAATAGCTTGAGCTTGTTTGGTGGTAGGATTAGGGTCATGAATACACATTATAAAAGACAAGACGAAATGAAGTTAGTGCAGAGAGAGGAGTAGTAGCAGTAAAAGTAGTGGAGTGGAGTGGAGTGGACAAGTGGTGCTTACAGTTTTAGGTTGTTGGCCCAAGCCTTCTTTGGAAAATGCCTTTGTTTTAGTCTCCTTTTCACATATCTTAAACCTTTCCATCTCGCGCTCGATAAGCTTACGAGCATCGACCAGGGCCTGCTCATAAGATGCACTAACCTACGTCAACAAAATATCAAACAAAACAAAAGAAAATTTAACTAAATATTAATCTCCAATTCAAAATAATTATTCTAGTAAAAAAAAGCATAACAAAATAATTTTAAAAAAAAAACCCTATTGTTTTTTGAATCAAATTATTGACTTTATTTGAACATGTCATAAAATCAAATTCGACCTAAGAGCATAACCATTTAAGTGCAACTGTGCAAGTGCAATGGCATTATTATAACCAATGTATAACTATAACCTTCTCAGTTCCCAAAAAAAAAAAAATGGAATGTTTCTTCTCTAAAAAAATTTGAAAAAAAAAAAAAAAAAAAAAAGAAACGAAGAAAAAGTAGAGAGAGAGAGAGAACCTTCTTGTCCTTGATCTCGCTGGACTGAATCCAAGTCTTGATCTGATCGCGGTAGCGCTGGAGCTTCTTGATCTCCTTCTTCAAGTCGGCTTCGAATTTCTCCTTCTGATTAGCATTATCCGTGTCGTAAACCTAAAATTCGAGAAAATTGTGCGTAATCTTTTCTTTTCCGAGGAAGCAAACAGAAAATGAAGAAGAGAGAGGAGAGGAGAGAGAAAGGGACCTTGTTCCAGATGCTGTCGAAGACATCGACGCCTTCTTGGACCTTCTTAAGAACCCTGTCAATCTCCCCCTGTAGCTTTCTACTCGCCCCCATCTTCTTCTTCCTTCTTTCTCTTTCGTCTCTCCTCTCTCTCTCTGACTCTGAGTTAAATTAGGGCTATTATGAATAATGTTATTATAATAAATAACAATATCTGATTTGAATGGAATGGATTTCTCCAACGGAACACGATGACTACTACCAGTACCAGCAAAGTTTCTCTCTCTCTCCCCAGCCCAGCCTGGGCTTGGCCTGGCTTTGGCTTTTCCCCCTAAGAAATTAGTTGGCCTTTAGTCGGCATTTTTTGCACTGTTGCCCCTTCATTACCCCCCGAGCTTCGCAGTTCACCCCTTAATTGAATAATGATAAATGACACACTTGCTACGTAAATACTCTCAATTTACTTCGATAAATACTTAGGGGAGTTTAGTGGAGTAGTTTGAATTGAGATTTTTAAATTTAAACAGTAAAATTTTTTGAATTTTCAGAAAAGACAAAAAAATTTTTGGGAAAAAGACAAAAAAAAAGTTCGAATTGAGTTTGTTGAGTTGATATGCTAAAGAAGCCCTTAATTAAAAAAAATTAATTACTCACATAGAAATTAATTATTTATTGTAAATATTTTAAAATATTGCCATTTACTTCTAATCTAAATTTATAAATGTGTACAATTATTTTTTCAAAAGAAAAGTTATTTATGAAAGCACAAAATATAATATAATCACAGATTTACACAAATTCTAATATTATAAAAAGAAATATATATTGAGATTTGATTTTATTAGTAAACTCGAATGACGTAAAATTATAAAGAGAACTATCATTATTACAAATCAAAATTGACAAATCCACAAATCAGAATATCAAAACCACAAGAAAAGCGATGCCAACCAACACAGACTAAAGAAAATGACAAAAAAGGTAAGTCGTTAGATAACGTGCATCTCAAATGACAACAAAAGCCAATATACACACCATCATATGACTCGCTTCCTTCCACGTACCAAATCCTCCAAATAAATGACGAGACGACGAAGACGTGCTTGAAAATGTCTCAAGACGAGTACAAACCAACCACATCCACAACTTTGATCTTGCAGCCCTCCTACTTCAAAGATGGTACCAACTTCACTTTTGAACTTAGCATCTAACGATGAACTTGTATATGAAATTTGAAGGTTATAAGCCCGATAGTGTAATTTTAGGTCTAAACCTATTGCCAACAAACATTGAAGGATGCTTTTTAGCAAAAATTAAAAATTAAATAAAAAATAAAAAATAAAAAGAGAGAAGGATGCCACTTTCCCCAAGGCTGATACTTGCGAACTCAAAGGTTCTTTCATGGCTTTAAGAAAGTTACCCTCAAAGCCATTAGATTTTTAAGCCCTTGGAAAGGGGAAAGAAAACAAAACAAAAAACAAAAAACAAAACAAAACAAAACAAAAGAACAAAACCCTCATTTCAATCCTAGTTTGATTCTTTCTTCTTGATATATTTTGCTCTTTCGTTGGCTGCTCCACCAAAAGTTGTTTCAGTTTTAAGGGGCACAAGATCCAAAGGAGTGATTGGATTCTTACCATAAACAATCTCGAAAGGACTACACCCGGTTGTTTGACTAGTGGACCTATTATAAGCAAATTCAGCTTGTGGAAGAGACAAATCCCAAGCCTTGATGTTCTTTTTGATGAGACTTCATAATAAAGTTCCCAAATATCGATTAACCACCTCAATTTGTCCATCCGTTTGGGGATGATGTGAAGTACTGAACTGGAGTCTAGTTCCCATTTTCCTCCATAAAGTCCTCCAAAAATGACTAAGGAACTTAGTATCTCGATTCGACGTTACAGTCTTTGGAACACCATGTAGCTTCACAATCTCTTGAAAATAGAGGTCAGCAATATGAATTGCATCAGCTGTCTTGTTGCATGGCACAAAATGAGCCATTTGGAAAAACGATCTACGACCACCATGATTGAATCCTTTTGCCTTTGAGTCCGAGGTTATCCAAGAACAAAATCCATACTTACATCCTCTCTTGGTGTGTTTGGAACAGGTAGGGGTGTGTACAAACCAGCATTGCTTCCATGAGTCTTAGCTTGATAACAAGTCTTGCATTGATCCACAATTTTCCCCACATTCTTAGTAAGCCATGGCCAAAAGAAATTATCTTGCATTAGGGCTATGGTCTTGTCTCGGCCAAAGTGACCCGCCAAGCCTCCACCATGAGCTTCTCGAATTATGGCTTCTTCAATGATCTTTGCAACACAAAGCTGCATAGCCTTATACAGAAACCCATTTTGGACCAAAAATTGTTTATATGGCCCCTTTGTACAATGCTTCCAAATTCGACAAAAATCAGCATATCTTTGTACATACTCTTCACAATGTCAAACCCCAACACCTTAGCGTGCATCATGTTCAACAGCAAATGGCGCCTACTCAATGTATCGGCCACTTGATTAGCCTTACCGGTTTTGTACTTGATGACAAAATTGAATGATTAGAGATACTCCACCCACTTTGCATGGCGTGAATTGAGTTTGCGTTGAGCATGCAAATACTTAAGAGTTTCATGATCTGAAAAAAGAACAAACTCATTAGGGTAAAGATAATGGCTCCAATGCCCCGATGCTTGGATGATTGCATAGAACTCCTTGTCATATGTCAAGTACTTCCTCCTCACTTCATTCAACTTTTCACTGAAAAAAGCAATTGGCTTGCCTCCTTGACTCAAAACAGCCCCTACTCCCACACCTGAAGTATCACACTCCACCTCAAAAATCTTTGAAAAATCTGGCAGTGCAAGAATTGGTGCTTTCATCATCTTATATTTAATAAATTCAAAACTCTTTTGAGCCTCTGCATTCCACTTTAAAATTCCGCCCTTCATGCACTCGGTAATGGGAGCAACTACATTGACACTTTTTCAAATTGACAAAAAGACTTTCAGCCTTTAAAGTCTCGAACACCTTCCATAGATGTACCTAGTGCTATTGCATATTTTGACTATACACAAGAATATCGTCAAAATAGACCACCACAAATTTTCCCATGAATGGCTTGAACACATGCTTCATAAGTCTCATAAAGGTGCTAGAGAATTGGACAAACCAAATGGCATAACCAACCATTCAAACAAATCTCTTCCTGTTTTGAAGGCTGTCTTCCATTCATCCCCTGGTAGCATCCAAATTTGATGATAACCGCTGCGTAAATCTATCTTTGAGAATACAATGCTTCCATGAAGTTGATCAAGCAAATCATCAAGTCTCAGAATGGGAAACCGGTATTTGATTGTAATCTTATTAATTGCTCGGCTATCCACGTACATCCTCCAACTTCTATCTTTTTTTAGAACAAGCAAGGCAAGCATGGCACAAGGACTTAAACTCTCTTGGATCAGCCCTTTGGAAAGCAATTCCTCCACTTGTCTTTGCAATTCAGCTTGTTGACACGGATTGAGTCTATAGGCAGCATTGTTTGGAAGTGACGACCTTGGAATAAGATCAATCTAGTGTTGTGTTCCTCTCAAGGGGGGTAGCCCACTCGGTATTTCCTCCAGAATAAGATGTTCAAACTCCCTTAGAAGTGGCTGAACCAGTTCAGGGAACTCTCCTAACCATTCATATTCTTCTTTTGCAAAAAGGGCAAAAACATCTTTATTTTTTAAAAGAACATGCTTGACTTGGGAACCTGTCAAGAATACTTGCCCTTCGGAATTGACAGATTTCTTATTTCCATCCGGCTTCATGGGGGCCAAAATGATCCGCACTCCATCTTTCATAAATAATAAGTATTTTTGAACCCATCATGCACCACCTTCCGATCATATTGCCACAGATGTCCCAACAAGAGATGACATGCATCCTGTGACGCCCCTTTACTACGTAGGGCCGTCACGCCTTACTTACTTACTTACTTTACTTGAAAATTTGGGGATATTTTTTTTTTTTTTTGAAACATACTTATAAAAATATTTGTCTTTAGCAATATATCATTACTACTTAAGTAAACGTTACTTAAGGTCTTTAGTTCCAAAATACCATAAAGCATAATTCGTCTTCATCATGTATATACTTATATATACAAAACTTCTTTACTTATCAAAAGATTGCGGAAATAATACGTAGTGGTATCCATACCGCCTTCGTCCGCCTCCACATCATCCTCACAATGCCCACCATTACGCTGCGGGTTTCTTACCTACAGTATGAAATATAATTGAATGAGCTTTCGCCCAGTAAGCACAAACATAATCTCACAAAACCATTAAAACATCTTGAAAACATACATCATCATATGCATATGCGTGAACCATTTATGTTCCATTTATGCATTTCTTTTAACTTACTTATCTTTCTTATGGGCCCCATAGTGTACGTACCATCATTTATTTAGCGCGCCTCCAGATTACAGATAGGGATTGCAAGGTCCCTAACTGCTCTAGGAACATTGGGTGATTACACCCTCCCGCATCAACGAGAGGGTGAATCCTTTACTTTAACATGAAAAATCCTCCACCTTATGGGAGGTCGGTACGACACTTTACTTGTGATTTCTTACCATGTTATTTATCTTTAGTGAACATACCTTATGATGTCACTATATGATAACATACTTTTTATCTCGTTAATAACATGGCATGGCATTCTTTTCATTCATGGCGTTTGCAAACATGACATTTTTATAAACATGACATTTTGCAAATATAGCACTTTTATAATCTTTTGCAAAAATAGCACTTTTTATAAACATAGCATTTTGCAAAAATAGCACCTTTTAATAAACATAGCATTTTGCAAAAATAGCACTTTTTAATAAACATGGCATTTCATAGATATAGCACACAACATATTGCAGCATATTTGAAAACCACATACTTGAATATAATTTATTGGTTTTCATACTGCATGTGAGGTTTGTACTTACCTCTAGTGCCGTGTCCTTAAAATTGCGTTCCTTAAATTCGTCGGCAACGGCAATTCACTTTCCTGATATGCCAAAAATATAGGATCAGGATCCTTTCGTAAGGTGTTGGTGACCTACCAACACTCACATTTACTTTTGGTTGTATGTCCCCTATACATGATATCCATTTTGGCCACTTTAATCTCATTTATCATCGAACTTCGATTAATCCTTATGAGGTTACATTGGGTAACCTTTTTGGTTAGAGCCTTGTTCTATTATTGGGCTTTGTTCATACATCCTTGTTATTGGGTTATTTCCATTAACCCATTAAATCTTAGCCCAATTATACATGTGGGTATCCCTTAGGGTTATGTTGGGTAACCCTTAAGGTTAACCTTATTTAACCTTGGGTCAACCTTTTGTCAACCCTGGGTTATCCTTGGGTTTGTAACTCGGATAAAATATCCGGTTACCGTTCGTAATCGGCTTGCTTACCAATTTTTACTTCAAAATTCCTCTTCCTTATTTTTTGAAAATCTTGTGTAATTAACTTCCAAAAATCCTTCATTTTGCTTGTAAAAATTCTAACTCCTTTAATTAGAAAATACATTGACTTAATCTCATTATTTCCTTTAACTTGTAAATTCTTGGTTGAAACCCTCTTTTTCTTTACTTCGGAGAAAAATGTGAAATTTCAAACCCGAGCCCTTAAAATTCATGGTTTTCGAAATAAATATTTTATAAAATCATTTGGGGCCGGAACTCGCCTTTGGAACGGTTTCCGAAGCTAAAATAACCATTTAAGAGCACTTCACAATTTTTCTAGAAATTATTTTCGTGAAACTCATATGCAAGATTTCGGACTCCCTGCGCATCTCCCACGAAACGCGCCCAGTTTAAAAATCAGCTTGGAATTTGAAAAACTTGTCTTCACGAAAGTTGTAGCTCTCGAAAAATGCTAAAACTTTTGTGTTTTAAGAAAAATCCAGTTCGGCCTAGATCAGTACCAGTTTTTATTTGAAAACGGGTTAACTCTGAAAAACTAGGTGAAGAACGTCCCAGGGTTCAGCCACGGGTTTCGGGTAAAACGGAGGCTGTTGGAGCCTTATTTCGAGATTTTGTTCACGTTATCCTCTAGGAAAAGTTGTTCGAACAACTTTCGTGTTTTGAGTTTTTCCCCGTTCGGCCTCTAAGGGCCTTGAAATTACCCTTTCCCGAAACTGGCCAGATTCGAATCCGAATTGGCAGTTTCGGTTCCTTAGTTCGGCTTACATCCTATTTCGCGGAATCTATCTTGACCGATCACATCGGGAGCTTAGACAACATCAAGCAGCGCTTCTAACGTCCCATTGAAACCCATAAATCCATCTCATTCAACTCATGCAACCCAAATCCGAAAATTTAAAAACCTAGTTGCTTGGCTCTAGCACATGCATTAACACATACAAGCATCACAAAATCCATCCCTAATCTAGCATGCTCTCATGGCTGCCAAGGGCAGATTTTGGCCTCATCTTATGGGACATACAACCTATCTTCTAGCATGAAAAATCCATCATTTTCAAGCACAAATTTTAAAGCAAACAAGCATCAAAAATCAGCCAACCAAACCCTAACCTTATCAAGCACACACACACCATCAATGAGGGCAGAATTTAAAGTGGACTTATGTCCTTACAAACCACTTAAATCAACATCAAAAACACTTAAATAAGACTTGATTTCAAGGTGGTTTAAGAGATTTACCTCAAACCCAAGTTAGGGTTTTGAAAATCCCAAAATTTCCTTTGGTTCCTTGGCTTGATCACACCCACGGCTTCTCCATGAAAAATGGCATCCAAAATTTTTGTTGTTAGTTCTTTCTTGCTCTAACCAACCGAACCTTAATCAAGAGAAAAACCAAATTTTTTTCTTACCTCTTTCTCTTCTTCCTCTTGCTCGGATTCCTTCCCAAAAGCTCACCAAAAATTTTCTCAAGTCCTTCCTTGCTTGGCTCACGGATTTGGTTCAAAAAAGAGATCCAAGAGATTTTTTTTGTTAGCTTTTTCTCACCTCTAAACCGAGCATTATCAAGGAAGAAAACCCAAGAATTTTTCAAGATCCACTTACCTCTTTCTCTCTTGCTCTTGGTCGGCCAACTCTTGAAGAACTTCACCAAAAATCTTCTCACTTTTTCCTTAGCTCTTTCTCTCTTAGAACCGAAACCCTTGAGATGGAAAACCCAAAATTTCTCTTTGCTCTCACTCTCCCTTTCTCTCCCTCTTTGCTGCCGAGAATCACCCAAGGGAAATGAGAACTTTTGGCTCACTTTTTCCCACAAAAGGCACAAGGAATGGGAGGACTTGTTGATGTGACTTAGTGGTTGGTTTCTTGCCCCTAATTCAAGGCTTTAGTCTTGTCATTTCTTTTCTTCATGCTGGCTGAATCCAGGGGGGGGGCTGAAGGGGTTGTGCAGCCGGATTTGAAGAGGAAAGAAAAGGGTTTTAGTTCATTATTTTAAGCAAGAAGTGACTAGACTTGATGGACAAAAGTGGTTCAACTTTTTCCTTGATTTAGGGCTTTATGTCTAGTCTTGTTCCCATTGAATTTTTTATTTCCTTGTTTGCCTCTAGCTGCTGCCGACCAGGGGGAGAGGAATTGGCTGCCACCAGCTTGCTTTGGCTAGTAAAAAAAAGTGAGTCATAGGCATGGTGTTGTTGTCCTTTGCTTGGTTGGACTTGAAAGGTCATCTAATTACTTAAACCAAACCAAATCCTTTCCTTTTTCTTCTCTAGTTGTCGACCATGATGGAGGGGGTAGAGGGCTGTCGGATTTCATGAGGAAAAAGCATGAGTTTGACTCATTATTTTAAGCAAAAATGACTAGGAGATGGGAGACTTGTGGTGGACAAAAGTTGGTGCACCTTTTCTCCTTAATTTAAGGCTTTCCCATTTTTTTTTCTTTTCCTTTTGTCTTCCATGTGTGGCCGGCCATCATGCATGGTAAAATCCCCATGATGCAACTTTGAGTTAGTGGGGGGTGATGTCAAGGGTTGATGTCATCTTCCACTAGCTCTTCCAAGGCCTTGTTTGGCCATTTCGTTCTTTCACAGCTCCTTTCGCGCTCTACAGTTATTTCCAACACTGTGATGAGCATTCTTATTTTATATTTTGATCCAAAATTCTTCCATGTAAATTTTGGACCGAAACTCTTTTTCTCCAACACTAGCTCTTCCAAGGCCTTGTTTGGCCATTTCGTTCTTTCACAGCTCCTTTCGCGCTCTACAGTTATTTCCAACACTGTGATGAGCATTCTTATTTTATATTTTGATCCAAAATTCTTCTATGTAAATTTTAGACCGAAACTCTCTTTCTCCAATTTTTCGAGACCTTTTTGCCCTTAATTCTTTTTTTGGTGTGCTTGATTTTTCTAGGGTGAATTTATGGCTTATAAAACTTCATTTTCGAAGATTCTTTCTATATTCCTTCGTCATACTTGTGAAGTCAACGTTATGACCCGTCCCGGTCAAACTTTGACTTTTTGGTCAACCCTTTGACTTTTCGGTCAATCCTTTGACTTTTTGGTCAAACCTTTGACTTTTGAAAAATTTCATCCTTTTTCGTTCTTTTTCCTTTAAAAACCTCATTCTTGACTCGTAAATCCTTAATTGAGTCTCATAATCATTAAATGAGGACTCGAACATCGTTTAAATAAAATTATGAATTTTTCATTATTATTCATAATTTTTCATATAACACTTCATAAACACATAAATTAGATATAAATTCCTTATGAACAAGGAGATTACAAGTCTTCAAAATTTCGGGTCTTACACATCCATAGGTACAACATCACACCACACTTCATCTTTATAGGTTTTTCCTATAGAAAACGAAACAAAACTCCTCTTGAAAACCTTCAAACCATTTCCCTTTTGAAACTATTGGATCTTGTATGGTTGTGGATGTGGTTCAATTTGCAATCCAAGCTTGTTCACCATCTCCTCCGAAACCACATTCGTGCAACTACCCCCATCAATTATCACATTACACACACGACCGTGAGAAGTGCACCTTGTTTGAAAAATGTTCTTTCTCAACCAGGGATCTTCGTTAACGTGATTGGAATTCAAAAGTCTCCGAATGACCAAGATTTCACCCTCACCAGCATACTCCAGATGTTCTTCAATTTCTTCCTTTTCTGACTCCTCTTCCTCTACAACTTCATTTTCTACAATGGTGATGACCCTTTGATTTGGACACTTTGAAGCAATATGCCCATATCCCTGACATTTGAAACATTTTTTTGAAGAATTGGAAGTGTTGGTTGGTTTGTCGTTCTTCACCTCTGGTTTAGTGGTGGTAGATGCCTTGTTAAAGGCTAGTTTTGAAGAATATGAACTAGGATTGCCCATTACTAGTGCTTCCCGTACTCTTGGCCGGATACTTTGTGATACCTAAGATTTCTATGTCTCTAGTTCCTCCTTAGAAGGAGTTGAATGTATGCCGTGAAGGCATTTACGAAGAAGTTCGATTTAGAACTTTATTATGCGAGATGGGTCCGTATAGCTTTACAGGACTCAAAAATGAATGTTTTAGACTTGAAATTGGCCTTTTCGGATGGAAAGGGACGATTTTTGCATCATTTTAGAAAAGTTAAGGTGTTGACCAAGAAAGTCAACTTTGACCAGAAAAGTCAAAGTTTGACCCAAAATGGTCAAATGTGTAGCAGTATAATTTTTAAGGATCTGCAGTATGAGAAAAATACTGTAGAAGCTCAGTTTTAGATAGAATAGCATAATTAAGAACTAAAACCACCATAGAAAAATCAAGCACGTAAAAATAGGGCACTAAGCAAAAGGATTTCAGAAAAGAAGAAAAATATTTTTTCAGTCCGATTTTTCACAGATAAAAAGTTGGACTGCAGTATAAAAATCCATACTGTGTATTAGTAGTCACAGTATAGAGATTTAAGTATGTTCAGTTTGAAAATAAGTTATTTTCACAAAAATAGTCAAAAAGGGCTTTTTAATTATGACTTCACCATTTTTGATTTATGACATCATAAATTTTTTTGTGAGCCAAGCAAAATAAGACAAGTGTCTTATTCTAGAAAATTCTTGCTTGTTCACCAAGAAAATAATTTCGGCCACATAGGGCATTTTTGCGAAGATTTTAAGTTTTGGGGCAAAAGTGTAATTTTTGAAAAATTGGTGATGTAAGCATGTGATGTCACTTGGATGATGTCACTATGATGAGTCACCATAGCCTTGCTCCACAAGTAAAGTGGCCGGCCACCTCACATGCCAAAAGTGAAAATTTTCAAAAATTTTGGGGTCAAAATGAGAAGAATTTTGTGTCCCACATTGCCTATAAATAGAGGTGCTTTTCCCCCATTTTAAATCAGAAAACCCAGCTAAGTTCTGCCCATTTTTTCAGCAGCAAAACCGTGAGTGAGAGGGAGGAGAGAAATCAAAAATTTGCTTGATCCAATCTTAGGTTGATTTTCGGTTTTGTGAGGAAAAGGTTTAGGGTGAGTTTGAGACAATTTTTTTCAGCCAATTCCATGGCTGTAGCTGTGGGTTAGCAGCAGGGGGAGGCAGTGAGGAACCACAAATTTTTGGGAAAAAATTTTGGGTTTGAGTAAGCAAACAAGAGGGTGAGTTTTGGAGTGAGTTTTGGAGCCAAAATCCCTCCTTTGGTGCCCACGGGTTTGTATGGTGCAAGAGTAGAAAATTTTCAGTTTTTGGGGTGATTTTGGGTTGCAGCCGAGCCTTAGGGAGGGCGGATTGAGGTCAAAATTTTGTGCCATTTAGGGTGAGCTAGATCCGGTTCTAGGAGCTAGAACCAAGAGGTGAGTTTTTGGTTCAACCTTAAGCCAACCCTACCATTTCAAGGTATTTTTCCAAAACCTAATCTTAGTTTCATTTAAACTTTTTAAAGTAAAGTTTAAATGTATTTCAAGTTCAAGTTTGTAAGAGCATAAGCTCATTTTATTTTGTGCCCATTAAGTTAGATCTTTGTGCTTGATTAGTACTTAAGGGGTGGTTGGTTTAAATTATGCATTTATGTTTGTATGCCTATGCTTGATTGACTATAGGTTGCATGTTAGAAACATGAATGAAGTTATATGTCCCCAAGTATGTTAGTAAGAGCAAGAATGCATGTTAGGATGCTAGTTTGAATGATATAGCATTGTTTGACTTGAATGGTTGATGTATGCTAGAAGATAGAACCATGCAGCCATGGTTTTGTGCAACCGGATTAGAGGGCTGCATGGGTACGTTGGGAAGGCATGTTAGAACATGCGGGATGTTAAAACGTTGCATGGTTTGTCATTAAGCTCCCGATGTGATCGGTTGAGGTAGAAACCGCAAATTAGGACGTTAATCGGTTTAATTAGCTAAGGTTGCCAGTTCGGGTTCCACACTGGCCAGCCGCAGGAAAGAGGTAATTGCAGGTTGTTAGAGGCCGAATGGGCAAAAACCTAAAAC
The DNA here is from genome assembly GCA_025413485.1 of Ficus microcarpa. Taxonomy (NCBI): domain Eukaryota; kingdom Viridiplantae; phylum Streptophyta; class Magnoliopsida; order Rosales; family Moraceae; genus Ficus; species Ficus microcarpa. The sequence goes on along the minus strand of CM046380.1, from coordinate 17,881,653 downwards.
ATTAAAGTTGTAGAACAGGGTTTTTTCTAGGGGGCAGCGCGGACCGTTTCCCAAAATGAGGTTCCAAAGGCCTCTATTTTTACGAAAAATCGAGAGTGGTCCAGTCAGACCTAGTTTTCATGATCAACGAGTTTCAAATTAAAACTGGTATTGATCTAAGCAGAATCAGATTTTTTGTAAAACACAAAAGTTTTAGAACTCTTCGAGAGCTAGAACTTTCGTGAAGACAACTTTTTCGGATTCCAAAGGGATTTTTAAATACAACCTGATTTCAGAAAACGCGCAGGGATCAAGAAATTCTTGCACAGAATTTTCTAGAACCAGTTTAGGAAAAACTGTTTTTGATTTAAAAACATTGTTTTGAACATGGAAACTGTTCCAAAGGCAGTTTCCGACCCTCAGACGTTTTATAAAAGCAGTTCTATCTGTCAGGAAATTTTAGAAGAATTTAGAGAAAGTTGGGCTTAACTGCCTAACTCTTTCAGAAATTTAAAGAAAGTAAAGTTTTTCAGGTTCAAGGTTTGCAAGTCAGTAGTCACAAAATGTAACCGGGATTTACACCCGAGTTACCAGGCTTAGCCCAAAGCCCAAGCTTGACCGAAGAGGGTTGACCTTAGTAACCTTAGAGGTTAACGTGAGTTAACCTAGTAGAGATCAAGTTCAGTTATGAGCAGAGAGTTTAGCAGAAAAGGTTATCCAACGTAACCTAGTAAGTTACGAGATACGATTTCATGGGGTTATCAGATATAACCCAAAGTGAGAAGGTTACTCCATGTAACCTAGCATGAGATAGTTTATAGTTAGGGGGACATATAACAAAGCATGTATGAATGTTGGTTGAAGACCAACATATTATGGTCATAGATTAGAGACCTTACTTATGTCCTTCGGTTAAGCAGGACCTACCCAGTAGCTATAACACGGAAGCGGAGCAGTTTAGCATCAAGAGATAGAAACAGTAAGTACAACGCCGCCTACAGCATAGGCTAGTAGTTGTATACTTACTTAGAGATGAGTTCAGTGTTCAGTGTTCAGTGCTATGTGTTATATGCTATATGCTATATGCTATGCTAGATGCCATGTTTAGATAACATGTTTTGTAGATGCCATGCAGTATGTAAGTTCAGATTTCAGTAGTAAGCATGATTTAAGAATAGGAACATCATGATGCATGTTCACTAAATCTTATAAGAACAAAAAGTCTCAGATAGACTTTAAAGGTAGTTCAGATGGCAAGCAGCACTTGTTGGTGTCGTACCACCCTCTCGCAGGTCGGGTTTGAACTATGGTTTGAGTTAGACAGGGCTGGCCGCCCCAACCACTCCATGGTTGCGCGCTGGGTACGTTCACCTCAGTAAGGGGCCCATTAGCAGATTAAGTTAGAAAGACAGTAAGTAAGTTAGCAGCATATAACAGAGCATAACATGAACATAACCGGTTCATGCATATGTTTATCAGTTTATGTTCTGTACAGTAGTTAGTAGTACATGTGCAGTAGTTGCCAGTATATGTTCAATGCAGTGTTGACATGTTCTGATGTTAGTAGTATATATGTTACGGTATAGGAGTTGTACTTGCTGAGCGAAAGCTCATTGTTTTAAGTTTATGCTGTAGGTAAGCAACCTCTCAGCAATCTCTGATACAAGATGGAGGAGCGTGGTTGGGCAATGTGAAATTGTGGGGAATGGAAGTCGCTACGCGTTTACATCTTTTTAGATATGTTAATTGAGATTTGTATTTTCATAGTAGTTACGTGCTAAGCAGCACGGTATAAAAAAAAAAAAATTTCCGTTGTGTTTTCAAATACTAAGTAAGTATTATTTTTAGTAGTCAGCAGTAGTAGTAAGTAGTTAGTAGCAAACAGTAGAGTAGCGCACCGGCACCAGGTCGGGGCGTTACATACTTTTTGTTGCTCCACATTCAAAGCCAATTTTCGAACATCATTGAAAGTCCAATATGGCTATAATTTGATTACATCGGGAAGGAGAGGCCGCCTAGATACCGTGTAATAGTTCGCTCCTCGGGTTCTACTACGTTGCACTTGAGCATAAGATACTCGAATTCTCTAGTGTGGTCATCTACAGACAAGTCAAATTGCTTGAAGTTGTGAAACTTCAAGTAATTTTTTGTTTGTAACTGTCTGAAATGAATCTTCTCTTGAGTTCTCTCTTGATCTTCTCCCACGTTCAAATAGGCCTCCGTCATTCTCGCTCCCGTTCTCGCTTGAGATTCTCCCACCAAAGGGATGCATATCCCTTTAGCTTGATTGCCACCAACTTGACCTTTTTGTCATCTGAGTAATCTTGGAATTCGAAGATCCTCTCAACCATGTACAACCAATCCAGAAATGCATCGCCTTGAGATCTCCCTTCAAATTTTGGTACATCCAACCTCACATCACCATCATGGCTTCTACGGTGAATTCGACGTCTTGGGTAAGCATAGGAGTCGTCACTAGAATCATCTTCATTGTGGAATGGATTGATGCCTTCATCCTCTTCATCTGCACAGCGCCTATCATGCCTTGGTGGATCTTGTCTCTCAAATCGTTCAAGGTGTTGTTGAAGCTGATGTATTGTTCTTCGTATTTCCTCCATCCCGAGATTTTGATTTCTTTCTTCTATCGGTTCATCTTCTTCAACGAGTTGTCTTCGAAGAGCTTGCTCCTCATTTTTCTTCAACCTTCTCTGATACAAAAAATGATACCATTCCTGTGAGACTTGGTAAGGGTATTCTAGGATTGTTAAGGTTTAAGGACGTTTTAAGGCTTAAGGGACGTGTTTAGGAATGATAAAGGTGTTTAGATAAGTATTATAATAATGGATAAATTTTGACGCCACTTGGAATCCACCAAGATAAGTCTTAATGTCACTACTCAAGGAATCCACCAAGAGATAAGAGAAAGAAATAAATACAAAGGTATTCTTCTGAATTTTTTTTTTTTAATTCTTCAAAGGCTATGCTTACAAATCCGAAAATTACATCTTAAAAAAAACCAAAAGCTGAAAACAACTTTTCAGCTTCACAAAATGGTTGTTACATACTTTAAGAAACACACTAATGACACTAATACCTTTTAGCACACTAATAGCCACAATTGGCTGTACAAACTCACAAACCAACAGCCACAATTGTCTATAACAAATACACTTAAAACAAACATAACTAGTCATAAACTTAGCTAATTAACTCTCACTTTAACTAGCTAATTATCAGACTTTATTTCAGCCATAAAACACACACTAAAACTCTTAAAAACCCACAACATTATTTTGGCAACCCAAAAGACACCCCCAACAACAATTGTTCAACAAATAGCCTTCAATTCTGATTGAGACACATGGAAGACATGCATTGGATCACTCCCATGTAGCCCATGTACAAGCAAATCACTTCCATGGTCATCAGATACACAACTGGTCCCACTACAAAATAGCATAATCAATAAATTCAATTGCAGTAAGTTTTACCTTCTTTAACTCTGATACAAACCATGCCAACAACGTGATGAAACCCGATACCAAATCTGAAAACAATAACCCAAGATCTTTCAAGTTTGATGGAAACCACGACTTGTTGCTTAGTAAAGCAAGAACCTAAGTATGGTGAAAACGCCACAAACGGTTATGGAAGTCCATTTGATAAGTCGATTTGAACGCCATAAGGAATTCTTGATAAGTTCGGATAAGTTTCTTCAAGAACTCAAGAAGAATAACTCATAATATGAATAAACATCAAAATCTTTTTTCATAACCTGAGAAGTCAGCTTTATATAGCTGAAAATACACTTGTAAAATTCCTAATCTACCCTTAAGGATACACATAATACAAAACCTTAAAAAATATCAATTTATCTAAACAAATTCGGATATAAAAAGATACCTAAATTCGAATTTTAAACTAAAACTTTAAAACTCAAATAGGATTACAAAGAAATTAAATCTTGATCAGATCTTATAAACTTCTTGAATTTTGTTTTGAATCTTGAACTTCTTGAAACTTGAAAACGTAATCTTGACTTGATTATTTGTTGGGAAAAATGTCCAAATCAGCTAGGATATGCATATCAATGATGCAATGGCTTAATGAAAAATGTATGGCTGATTTGCCCTCTTCTGGATCAATTTCGATGAGTAAAACCAATCTTTGTTTATCATCAGGAGTGAATACACTCTCTTCTTGTTGTAGAACTCTCTGGACTAAGTATTCAACTCTTCATGGCTGAATTATTATTCATTTTCCTTAATTGGATTTGGGCACATTTGCTGGGAATGAAATCTAATTTGGGCGTGATATGAACCTCGCCGATGAAACAACGATAACCAACACCAAACGTGAATTCAAACCCCAAGACCTTCAAGATGCAAGCTTGTTTGAGCCTTGACCCCGTTACCTAGCGAGATAAGAACCAAGACTTCAGATATTGACAAACGTCACACCAAGACTCTCAAGAACCTAAATGATAAGTTTGGTTGTTGAACACCCCAAGAATAACTTGATAAGTTCAAAAGTCTTTTCAAGAATGCTAGAAAACACACTCTCACTTTTTTTTGAATTCCAAAAACTGATCATTACCTTCAGTACACACCTTTTGCAGGCTGCTAGGTACAAATATGTTTTTCCTAAATTATCCTCTAACAAATTTGGATTTGACAAAAAGAAAACAAAATTAGGAAACTAACCTATTCCTCCTGCCTAATTCAAGCCTACAACTAAAAAAGGAAAATTAAGTATTTAAATTGGCTTTTATTATCAGCCATTACACTTAAAGAATCACGCCTAAATAAGGAAAGTTAAATAAATTGGCATATAAGCCTTACAATCAGACCTATAACACCAAAAGGGAAAGTAACCATGCCCATTTAATTGCTGAAATTAAGCTTGTTTTGACCAAACTCGTCTAGAACTTCAATTATGGAGATGCTCCTTTGATGATAACGTGGACCATGTCCAATGGGCCTCCATGAATTTACTTCAGTCCAAACTTCTTGAATTAGCCCATTCAATGCGTCCTTAAATCGTTTGGCTTTATGTCTAGTAATTGGCCCAATTGGCAAGCTTAATGAATAATGTGGGTGCTGCCCTTGAGTCCCTCCAAGCCCACCTATTAGTTACCCCTCATGTACGCTTGGATTTGCAGCCTCATTCGCATCATTCTCCCCCTTGTGAAGAGGATTTGCCCTAAAATCGTCACCTACATCAAAAGGAAATAAATAAGAAACATTAAAGCTCGCACTAACACCATACTCACCTGGTAATTCAAACTTGTAGACATTGTCATTGATGCGTTCCAACACTCGAAATGGTCCATCACCCCTCGGGAGTAGTTTTGAACGTCTTTGCTCGAGAAATTAGTCCTTCCTCATATGCAGCCAAACCCAATCCCCCGGTTCAAAAATATCTTGCGTCCCTTATTGGCTTGCTTGACATATTGTTCCATTCACCGTTCTATGTGTTGCTTTGCTTTCTCATGAATCTGCTTAACAAAAAAAGCTTTCTTCCAAAGGAGTCAATGGATTAAATCCGTAAACAATTTCAAACGGTGAAAACTTAGTTGCAGAATGGGCACATCGATTATAAGCAAATTCAACATGCGACAAACAATCTTCCCACGTTTTCAAATTCTTTTGTATGATAGCACGCAATAACACAGACAAAGTCCTATTCACTACTTCGGTTTGACCATCAATTTGTGGGTGACTAGTAGTGGAAAACAATAGCTTAGTTCCCAACTTCCCCTACAATGTCTTCCAAAAGTAACTTAAGAACTTTGCATCCCGATCAGAAACGATAGTCTTAGGCATGCCATGCAACCTAACAATCTCCTTGAAAAACAAATCGGCAATATATGATGCATAATCGGTTTTATGACATTCAATAAAGTGTGCCATCTTAGAGAACCTATCTACAACCACAAAAATTGAGTCTCTCCCCCTCTTAGTTCTAGGTAATCCCAAAATAAAATCCATTAAAATATCGACCCAAGGTACACTAGGAATAGGAAGTGGTATGTACTGTAATGACCAATTTTTCTGCAACCTTACGATTTCCTTTCTAAGGAATCAAAGTTTGTAATTTCTATGTTTATGTGAAATGCTCAGGTTGATTTATCAGAGCATTATTGACTCAATGATAAGTTATTCATGCAAGTATGAAACCTTTTGTGAGAAAAAGGTGCAATTAGGGTTTGTGATCCTATGTCGGTCAATGTTTGACCAAAATGACCTAAGATAAGGTTAAGACGACACTACAGTATAATTGTAGAATAAAAATTATACTGTGAGAAAGATCGTCGTTAAGTATGAATGATCAAGAAAAGGGTATGAGACCACAATAGGAAAATCAAGTACAATATGAACAAAACAGTTTTAAGTTTTAAGAAAATGGCCAAATGGTGTCTAATGGGAGGACTCCGCCTATAGTATAGACAAAAAACGTTTTCACTGCTTGTTTATTTTCGAGCTCATGCATACATGTTGATTGTTGGAATGCATATATTTATTGTAGCATCATGAAGCATGCTCACTAATGTTAAATCATGTGGTAAGAATGCAAACCCAGTTTCAAGTAAGAAACTGTTTAAAAGCATAGAAAGATTCCAAGTACGAAATAATTTTTCAAGTATGTAAGAACAAGTTTTCAAGAATCAAATGAAACAAGTTCTCTCGTGTCGTACTGACCTGCACTAGGTCAGGTTTGGTCCATGGTTTGAGTTAGACAGGGATGGCCGCCCCAACCACTCCATGGCTGCGTGCCACGGTACGTTCACTTATGTTATGTAACGGCCCTAAAAGATTATGTTATGATAAGAAAGCACAAGAAAAGCATAAATGGTTCATGCATTATGATTTATGAAATGTTTTGTGGTTCAATAGTTGTACTTGCTGAGCGAAAGCTCACGACTTACGTCTATGTTATAGGTAAGCAACCTATCGGTAATGCTTGATACAAGATGGTGGAGCTGGGCAGGGCGAATTATGAAACTTGGGATGGAGTCCACTACATGTTTTGAATTATAATAGTTATGATATTCTGTACGTATTTATATATGTATGAGACTCAAGTACTTCTGCGAAAAGACTATGCAATATGTATATATAAATAGGTTAAGCTTTCCAAGTTGATTACTTGTTGTTTTATAAAAATAAAATAAAAATAAAAAAAATAAGTTCAAAAAATTTGTGTTCTATACTTCCGCTGAAATAAGATAAGCTAAGTAATTATGCAAGATAAGTCTAAGTATAAGTACGGTGACGGCCTGCGTAAGGCGGGTTGTTACAGAGTTGGTATCAGAGCGAGATTCCTGCCATCCGGTTTCACAATCTGCCTGCCAATGCTACAATCATTGTAAGTTAGAATTTTTTTTTTAGTATGTATATTATTTTTATAAGATTGTATTACGTAGATCCAAAGACAATGGATGCGGATCGTGCTGCTGCTCACGCGTTTCATGGAATGATACCTCTAATTTATGACGGAACTGCACGAACTGCAAACCTGGCAGCTTGGCTTCATGACATGGAATCTATATTCCAAATATGTCACATTGAGGAACATCTTCAAGTCCCGCTAGCAAGTCGACGTTTAGAGGTAGATGCTTGCAAGGAGGATCATGGGCAGACTTCTGTGCCCTAATTATCGAATGTTATGGGCCTTTACTAGGAGAGGAGGCCAATGTACCGTATCGTGACCAAGACATATATAATGATATGTATATGAGGCGATACGTTAATGATGCTGCAGAATGGCATGCGTACCCACACGAATCGATGGTCCACTACTGTCGACGATTTCAGAATGAGATGTTGCCTCAGATTCCTCGCAACTTAGGAAACCCGGAGTTGCAAGCATTGCAACTACTTAGGGAAGGATTACCTCCTGAGGTTAAGATGTTTGTTCTGGCGATGATGACTAGGGTGACGTCGGAAATTTTGAAAGAGATGATTATGGATGCTGAGGTAGTAGCACGTTTGCTACAAAAAGTTGCCCAGAAGTTGACTATTTATAGGAGCCGATTGACGATGCCGATTTAGGGGAACCATTAGTATAAGAGGAACCGATTCTAGCCGAACCAATTCAGGAAATTCTTCCATAGGAGGTAGAGGCTGATGTAGAAGATGACGACATGGACCCTGCCAATCTTCCAGACAACCCAGAGGAAAAATCTCGAGGATCGTCCCGAGATCATTGCAAGGGATGATGAAGAAGATGTCGAGCAATACGAAGACGATGAGGATGACCCAGTGGAGATTCGTTGATGAAGAAGAAGACGTATTTTCCGACGTAACGATAAGATAGATTTTAGATATAGGATTGTACATGTGTAAGATAGAAAGTGATAACCACTTCTATCTTAGTTTTAACCAAGTATGTATAACAAGTATAGGTGTATGAGATATGTACTCATCACCGTTAAAGAATGATGTACTTTTGTATGTTGTGCAAAAGGACAAGGTTTAAAGTATGAAAGTATATGATAAAGTTATGATTAAGTATTAGATATGAAAAGTTTATGAATGATTCATGATATGATACGATGAAGTTACAATGCTATGAAAAGCTTATGATAAAGTTATGGCATGATAAGATGAGATCACGATAGATCTCCAATATGATGATATGATACGATAATGTTATGCTACGATATGATAAGTTATGATAAGATAAGATAAGATAAGGTATGATACGATAAGATATGAATATACAGAAAGATATTCGAAATATTACAATATCTTTCTTGTGACTAGATAAGAATTAGAAGATGTCACGTCCCCGTATGCGAGCGAACTCAGGTTAGCAAGAACCTGATCTTGCAAACCTAGTAGCTGCCCTGCAACGGCAATTGCAGGAACAGCAGCAAGAGACAAACCAGCTACGAGAACAAGTAGCCCGATTTAATCAGATGCCTCGAGCCGACAATGCTCCACCACAAGACAACCCCATACCCCCGTTAACGCCTCAGGAACCACGGGTTCATTAAGGAGTGCCAATAGCACCTGCAAATCCACCCCTAGTTAGGGAGAATTTTGTAATACCTAGAAATTTCATGTTATCATTTCCTCTTCGAAGGAATTATGTGCATATGTTGTGATGTTTACGGAAAAACTCAGTTAAGAGTTTTTCATACGTTTTACGAGGTCTTATGGCTCGATAAGACTCAAAATAGGTTTTTAAGGTTAGAAAACGCCCTTTCAAGTCGAAAAAGACGAAAAAGGACGTATTTTCGAAAAATTCAAAGTTTGACCGAAAAAGTCAACTTTGACCAGGAAAGTCAAAGTTTGACCAAAAGTGGTCAACGGTTGACTTGACAGTGTTAAATGATGCAGTATGAGAAAATACTGTAAAATAGGTCAGTATGGGCGAGATAGCTCAAATAGGCTTTAGAAACACCCTGGAAAATCAAGCACACCTAGTTAAGGTCAAGGGCAAAAGGACATGAAAATATAGAAAACTTGGTCACCAAGTAAACCAAGAGGACCGGTCAAAGTCAGGGGCAAAAATGTCAAAATTTTCACTTTTGGGGAAAAAGTGTAAATTTTGGAAAATATGTGAAGTAAGCTTAGTGATGTCATTAGATGATGTCACAATAAGGCAATGACTTGCCTTGCAAGCAAAGATAAGGACCAGCTACTTTTGGGGGTAAAATTGCAAGGATTTTGTCTTTCGGGGCAAAAATATAATTTTAGAAAATATGTGATTTAAGTATGAGAAAATCACATAATATCATGAAGAGAATGTCAATTGCTTGAAAAGCAAGCAAAATGACCGGCTATGACATTTTAGGGACATAAATGCAAGAATTTTCACTTTTGGGGTCAAAGTGCAATTTTTGAAAAATTGATGATGTAAGCACATGATGTCATCAAGATGATGTCATCATGATGAGATAAGCTTGGCTTGTTCACCAAGAAAGCAACCGGCCACCTAGGGGGCATAAATGCAAGAATTTTCACTTTTGGGGCCAAAGTGCAAATTTTAGAAATTTGATGAGGTAAGCGATGAGGTAAGCGATGATGTAAGCCATGATGTCATCCCTTGCTTGCTCTCCAAGTCTTGACCGGCCACCTTGTGGAACAAGGTTAAATTTTTTAAATTTTGGGGTCAAAATCTAATTTTTTGAAAGTTTCATGTGCCTACAAATATGCATGCATATGAGCTGAAAAAAATTAGAGAAAAGCAACCAAACTCTGCCCACTTGTCTGCAGAAGAATCCAAGAGGGAGAATGGAGAGAAAGAACCAAGAAAAAAATTGAAAATCCAAGGGAGATTGGAATTAGTAGTGTTCGGGTTTCAAGTTAGGAACCAAGAGAAGAAGAAAAAATGAGAGACCCATTTTTTTGGGCTATGGCCGGGTATGAACAAGGAGAGAAAAGGAAGAAAAATTTTTGAAAAAAAAAATTGGTTAGTGGCCGAGTATGGAGAAGCAACTCCAACCAAGAAACCAAATGAATTTTTGGTGTCCTATGTGTGTGCATGGTCGGCCATGAGTGTGCAGAAAATTTGGAGAAGAAATTTTGAGGTTTTGGGGCTGCCAAGGGGTCGGCTTTGGCTGCAAGAAGTCACCAAGGTTGGAGAAAAATTTTGGTGCCATTTGGTGAGCCAAAGCCGAGCATGTGTGCAGCCAAAGGGGAGAGGATTTTCGGTTCACCTTCCCTAATCCATGCCTAGGGTAAGTCAAGGTAAAATCCCTCAAACTTTAGTGATTTTTCCATGCAAGTTTGATGGATATTTATGGGTATGTTTGTATGTACATGGCTGAAAATTTGGAACCCATTTGGAGGGGGAAAATCCGGTTGGAAGGCAGCCAAGAAAGCAAGGAAGTTTGGATCCAAAAGTGTGAACCAACTTCCAAAATTCATGAGGTAAATTCCCTAAACCCTAAGCTTTTGGTTCAAGCTTAATTTGGGAAATTTATAATGTATTTCAAGCATGGATTGTAAGAGCTTAAGCTCAAGTTTTTATGTTGATGCCCTAGACTTAGTATGGTGCTTGATTAGGGTGTGTTGCATGTGGTTTAGCTATGCTTGTTTATGCTTGTGTGCTATGAGTTTATGCTTGCATGAATGCTAGGATTGCATGGCTTATTGGTTGGTATGTCCCCTGCCTTAGGGGCAGCCGTGTATGGCTTGCTTGCTAGGTGTGTTAGACCTAAGCTTCGGTGTTGCATGAATGGTTCATTGTTATGTGATGCAAACTCTAGATGCATGCAAACCTAGGTTTTTGTAGTTCCGGTTTGGTTTGCATGGCTGCGATGGGATGACATGTTGGTACATGTGGGACGTTAGTTAACGTTGCATGTTGTTTATTTAGGCTCCCGAGTGATCGGTTGAGTTAGTTCCGCGAAGTAGGACACGTAAAATCAAGTAAGCACGAAAACTGGCAGGTTCGGATTAAATCTGTCCAGTTTTCGGAAAAGAAAAATAACAGGCCTTTAGAGGCCGAATTTGGGAAAACGTAAAACATGAAAGTTGTTCAGAACAACTTTTTCTAGGGAGCATCGTGGACCGTTTTCCAAAATAAGGCTCTAATGGCCTCCATTTGTGCCAAAACCCGTGGCTAATCTTTTTAATCCCCCAGACCCAGTTTTCAGGGGTCATCCGGTTTCAACTAAAAACTGGTATGAATCTAGACCGAATTTGAATTTTTGTAAAACATGAAAGTTTTAGAATTTTTCGAGAGCTAGAACTTTCGTGAAGAAAACTTTTTCAGATTACGAACCAATTTTTAAATTAGAATTATTTTATGAAGGGTGCGCAAGGAATCCGAAAATTCATGCACCACTAGCTTTACAAATGTTTCTAGGAAATTGTTTTTCTTCTACAAACTATTGTTTTGATTATGGAAAACTGTTCCAAGGACGGTTTTCAACCCCAAATGATTTTACGAAGCATTAATCCAAGAGTTTGGATTTTTATGATTTAAGTAAAGAATTTTACAAGTAAAGTAAGATTTTGGGATTAATTTTCCTAAGTTTTCCAAGTAAGGAAAATGGATTTTTCAAGCAAGATTTTAGCAAGCGATTAGTTTACGATTGGTAACTAGGAGTTAGTGTAACGCCCCACCTAGCGTAGGTCGTTACCTTGCTTACTTAACATACATTCGTAAAATAAACTTAAACCCATTGATTGAAAACATAGCGGAAATTTTTTTTTTTTTTTTTTATAGCATTGACAAAACACTATAAACATAAAGTCATACTGTTTTTGCATACTAGTATATTAATTACCGGTTAATATAAAATATTTCATAATTTACATAAAATCACAAAACACGTAGCGATACCCATAATCCACTCATTCACAGTCCCTTGGCTCGCTACTCCACCTTGCATCTTTTTTCATATAGCTGGTTCCTTACCTACAGCATAAACTCAAACGTGAGCTAGAGCTCAGTAAGTACAACTCTTAAGCCGTAAAGAAAATATAGCATAAACAGGAAATACACATAGCAAGTATTGACCATGTTATGCTTTCTTATCTCTACTCATTATGGGCCCTTACCTCGTGTGTTCGTAACCGGCGCGCGACTATGAATTGGTTGGGGCGGCCAAACCTTATCCAACTCAATCCACAGTCCAACCCAACCTGGCGTGGGTGGTACGACACATCGCTTATTAACTTACTTATTCTTACTATTAGTGAACATACATTCTGTTGTCACCTTTTTGATTCTATTATTTATGCCCTAGCATAATAATCAGATTCATAACATAATTATATTGCATACATGTTAACTAACACATAGCACATAACACATCATAGACATCTAGTAATATATACTAGTAGCTTATGCTGTAGACGGTGTTGTACTTACCGTCTATCCTTGTGCTGCTTGTCTTACTCCTCTTCGAGCTTTAATTGCAGAATCCCTCCTGCTCGATCGAAGGACGTACATGAGATTTCTAATCTATATCATGTGGGTTTTCGGTGATATGTCCCCCCTAACATAAACCATGCATACATAAGGGTGACTACCTTAGTAGTCTTATAGATCATACATCGTGATCTAAAAAGATACGTTGGATATCCTTCTTATACACTTAGCCCATTCATAAACATGTCGGGTTAGATTAACATCAACCCTTGAGCTTTGATCAACAATTTATGGGTCAACCAAGGTTAACCCTTGTGATCCTTAACGTGAATCCCTATTCGGCTTACTTGAGGATTGTGGGACCTAAGTCCCGATAACTCGGGTATAGATTCCCAGTTATCATACGTCTTAACATTTCTTGAACACTTAGCTTAAAATCCATTTGCTTTGAAAATCTTAACTTAGAAACCATTTTCTTTAAAAACCTTAACTTATCATTCTTCTTCATAAAAACACTTAGCTTTTAAAACTTAATCTTATCAACTTTTTCGTAAAAATTCGTAAATCCTGCCTTATAATTTCATAAAACATTTGGGGGTCGGAAACTGCTTTTGGGACAGTTTCCATACTTGAAACAACGTGATTAGCTCGAAAAACGTTTTTCCTAAAGGGTTCTATAAAATCTTGCACAGAAACTCTTGATTCCTGCGCAGTTTTGGCATTTCATTTTATAGTTAAAAATCGCTTTCGAATTTGAAAATGTTTTCTTCACGAAAGTTCTAGCCCTCGAAGAGTTCTAAAACTTTCATGTTTTGAGAAATTTCTGATTCTGTACCGATTGGTACCAGTTTTTAATTGAAAACGAGATTAACTTTGAAAACCGAGTCTTACAGACCTCTATCGGGTTTCCTTGAAAAGAAGGCTGTTGGAGCCTTATTTTGGAAAACTGGCCGCGTTGGCCGCTAGGAAACAACCTAGTCTACAACTTTCGTGTTTTAACTTTTTGCCCATTCGGCCTCTAAAGGCCTGTAATCCGTGTTTTACCGAAACAGCTCCCTGGAACCCGAGAGCTAGTTTTGGTTCTTACATTTCTTGTTACGTCCTAAATCGCGGGTTCTAACTCGACCGCCCACATCGGGAGATAATCATCAAACATGCAGCGCATTCTAACGTCCCTTAACCCTATCATACAGCCCATGTGATCTTTGCAACCCAAAAATCCGAACTCCTATCCTAGGGTTGCATATCCACTAGCTTAGCATACATCACACCATTCATGCATTTTGGTTCATAAAAACATAACATACATGCATAAAACTACTTAACCTAATTTGGGGACATATAACCTAATTCAAACCCTAACATGCCAATCTAGCATATCAAGCACATAGCATAATTTATGAGCATAAACATAAACCAAACCACACCTAGAATCAACCTAACCAAACACTAAGCACACAAGCACATCAAGGCAGCCATCAAAACACACATAGGAGCTTATGCTCTTACACAAATTTTGCATGAAATACACGTAAATCACATGCTTAAAAACTCATTTAAACTTGTGAAAAGCTTTTAAAAATTTTACCTTCCAAGAGGTGACTTTCGGCTTAGGGTTTGGATGACCCGAAAAAACCTGTTGCACCACTTGGTTCAAGGGCTCGGCTGCTCACTCCCCACGCACCAAAAATCAGATTTTTGGTTCCTTTGTGGTCTCCTCACCTTGCTCGGCTACTCAAGAAAGTTAGCCCCAAATCTGAAATTTTTTTCCTCTCTTTTCTCCCACAAACCCGAGGGCTGCTCCAAGGTGATCAAGCTCCAAAACTTTGCTCAAAACTCACTCTCTTGCTCACTAAGCAAACCCGAACTCAAACCCTAATTTCTACCCCAAAATTTTGGTTTTCCCTTGTGTTTCCCCTGCTCCAAACCCACGGCAACAAGGCTGTTGGCTGCAGAAAAATTTTTCTTTTCTTCCACTCGGTTTCCTAGCTACCCGAAGCAAGAAGATTGGCTTGAACTTGAAAAATTTTCTGATCACTCTCACCCTTTCTCTCGGATTTTTGAGCTAAAATTTGCAAGAGTTTGTTGCTTTTTCTCATTAAAATGAATAGAGGAACTCACCCCCTTTTTATAGACAACTTGGTGAACTTTTTGAAATAGGATTTTGACCCCAAAATTTTGCAAATTTTGGACTTCTTGCATGCTAGGTGTCCGGATCTAGGGGAGTGCAAAACAACTCATGGTGAGTTGGCATAGGCTAGGTGTCCTCTTGTGATTGGTCCAACACATCTCACATAGAATAAAATAATATTTTCTTTATGAGATATCTTAAAATTTAGGCTTTGTTTGGATAAAAACATTGAAACTTTGATTGTAAAAATTTAAATTCCAATACTGTAATAATTATTTTACAGTTTGGATTTTTCATAATTACAGTCAAAAAAAATCGGATTGAAGATCTTTTCTCAAATCCTTCTGCCTCGTGACTTACTGTGGCGTGCTTGATTTTTCTAAGGTGGTTTTAGTTTCTAACTGTCATAAAAATTAGTTCCTGCATTATTTTTCGTAAAACGCAGATCTTAAAATTCCTCCGTCATAATTTCGGCCATTTTGGTCCAACTTTGACTTTTCGGTCAACAGTTGACTTTTTCGGTCAAAATTTTGACTTTTGTGGAATCGAGTCGTTTCACTTCTTATTGTTCAAAAAGGCTATTTGCTTCTTCGAACAGTCATTTTTGAGTTTTATTAAGCTATAAAAACTCATAACACATATTAGAGCTCTGAAACAAGCTTTTTCATGAAATTGCATGTACTATTTACATTCAAGTCTTTACAGAAGCTAGTCACATGAAAAACTAGATCTCACAATCTACCCTCCTTAAAAATTTTCGTCCTCGAAAATTAGAACAACTCGGGGTAGTTCTTCTTCATAGCATCCTCTAGTTCCCATGTTGCTTCTTCAACACTATGGTTTCGCCATAAAACCTTGACCATAGGAATAATTCTATTCCTTAAGACCTTATCTTCTCTATCGAGAATTCGTACAGGCTTCTCTTCGTAGGTTAAATCCGTCTGAACCTCCACTGGTTCTTGACTAAGCACGTGTGAAGGATCTGGAACATACTTCTTGAGCATTGAAACATGGAAAACATCGTGCATGGAGGCTAATTCTGGCGGCAAGGCGAGCTTATACGCAACCTTTCCAATCCTCTTGAGGATTTCGAACGGTCCCGTATACCGTGGACTGAGCTTTCCCTTCTTGCCAAATCGCATCACTCCCTTCATAGGAGCAATTTTGATGAAAACAGCATCACCAACTTGAAATTCTAATGGTCGTCGACGCTTGTCCGCATAGCTTTTCTGTCGGCTAAAGGCTACGTCGAGTCTCTGCTTAATCTTCTGAATATCTTCGGAGGTCTTTTCAATGAAGTCCGTCGTTTGCAACTGCTTTTGTCCGACTTCTTGCCAGTGAACTGGCGATCTACATTTTCGTCCATACAACGCTTCAAATGGAGCCATTCCAATTGAGGCATGATAGCTGTTGTTGTAGGAAAATTCGATCAGTGGTAGCTTTTCATCCCAATTTCCCTTGAAATCTAGGACGCACGATCTCAACATATCCTCCAAAGTCTGGATAGTTCTCTCTGACTGACCATCCGTTTGAGGGTGAAATGCTGTGCTAAACTTAACCTTGATCCCATGGCAGCGTGTACGCTCATCCAAAATCGTGACGTAAAACGTCCATCGCGGTCCGAAATGATTGATTTTGGAATTCCATGGAATCTGACGATTTGAGCTACGTAAATCTGCGCCAATCTTTCCACTGAGTGGGTAGCTTTAATCGCAACGAAGTGGGCTGACTTGGTCAAACGATCTACTACAACCCAAATCGTGTCGTTTCCACTCGTAGTTCTGGGCAGTCCGACTACAAAATCCATCGTAATCTGCTCCCATTTCCACTCCGGAAGTTCTATCTTCTGTAATTCTCCTCCCGGATGTCTGTGTTCAGCCTTAACTTTCTGACAAGTTAGGCATTTTGACACAAATTCTGCAACTTGGTTCTTCATATTCGGCCACCAGTAGGTCTCCCTGAGATCCTTGTACATCTTGGTAGCTCCTGGATGTACGGAGTATGGCGTTTGGTGTGCCTCTGTCATTATGCGTTCCTTCAAACCCTTCACGTTTGGAACACAAATCCTTCCTTTGAAGTGGAGTATACCATCGTCGGAAGTCTTGAACTCTGTGCCCTTCTCATTAAACAAACGAGCCTTCAGCAAAGAAGAGTCATTTTCTTGATGGGCCTTGATGAAGTCCAGCAAATCAGACTTTAAGGTAAGCGAAGATAACCTTCCTGTTATTACTTCAATGTTGAAATCAGCGATCTCCTTCTGTAGAGGCTTAGGAAGTGCTTCAATGGACATCAGCGTGGCTACTGACTTCCTGCTTAATGCATCTGCTACCTTGTTAGCTTTTCCAGGGTGGTAGAGGATTTCGCAATCATAATCCTTTACGAGTTCCAACCACCGTCTTTGCCTCATATTTAACTCCTTCTGAGTAAAAATATACTTGAGACTCTGATGGTCGGTGTAGATTTCGCATTTATTCCCATACAGATAGTGTCTCCATATCTTGAGTGCGAATACCACTGCTGCTAGCTCCATATCATGAGTAGGGTAGTTCCTTTCATGATTCTTCAATTGACGCGACGCGTAGGCAACTACCTTCCCATTCTGCATCAAGACAGCTCCTAAACCATTTTTAGAAGCGTCACTGTAAATCACGAAATTTCCTGCTTCTACATCAGGAATTATCAGCACAGGTGCACTTGTCAATTTCCTCTTAAGCTCCTGGAAATTTCTTCACATTTCTGCGTCCACTCGTACTTCTTCTCCTTTCGAGTGAGAGCTGTAAGAGGTGCTGCTATCTTCGAAAAGCCTTCGACGAATCTTCTATAGTACCCTGCTAACCCAAGAAAACTTCTAATCTCTGTGACGTTTCTGGGTGCTGGCCACGAGCTAACTGCTTCCACTTTTGTAGGGTCTACAGAAATTCCTTCTTTCGTCACCACGTGCCCCAAAAAGTGAACTTTTTCTAGCCAAAATTCACATTTCGTGAATTTAGCATACAGCTGGTGTTGTCTCAACATTTGCAGTACCAGCCTCAAGTGCTGCTCATGCTCTCCTGGGACCTCGAGTAGATCAGAATGTCATCAATGAAGACGATCACGAATTTGTCCAGGAATTCCTTAAACACTCGGTTCATCAAATCCATGAAGGCTGCTGGGGCATTGGTTAGCCCAAAGGGCATGACCAAGAATTCGTAGTGCCCATAACGTGTTCTGAAAGCTGTCTTGGACACATCTGACTCCTTGATCCGAAGTTGATGATAGCCTGATCGCAAGTCAATCTTCGAAAACACTATCGCTCCCCTAAGCTGGTCGAACAGATCATCTATCCTTGGGAGAGGATATTTGTTCTTAATCGTGATCTTGTTCAACTCACGGTAATCGATGCACATTCGGAGCGATCCATCTTTCTTCTTTACAAACAAAACAGGTGCTCCCCACGGAGAGTGGCTCTGCTTGATAAACCCCTTATCTAAAAGCTCTTGTAACTGCATTTGAAGCTCCCTGAGTTCTGCAGGTGCCATTCTGTACGGTGCCTTCGATACCGGTGCTACTCCTGGTAGTAACTCGATCTCGAACGAATCTCACGTTCTGGCGGCAGTCCTGGTAATTCTTCTGGAAACACGTCCACATATTCCTGATGATGGGAACGTCTTCGGCATCAACTCCTTTTCTTGCTTCTTATCCACCATGTTCGCTAGTATCCTTGACATCCACTAGCTAACATCTTCCAGGCTCTTACAGCTGATACGAGCTTAGTGGTGGAATTCCGAGATTGCCCATGGAAGTTAAACTCATCCTTCTCGCCTAGGTTGAACGTTATCCGGCGTCTTCGGCAGTCAATCCTAGCGTCGTGTCTGCCTAAGAAATCCATCCCCAAGATCACATCGAAATCATGGAGTTTGATTACGATGAGATCTACAGCTAATTCTCTGCCATTGATGATAACAGGAACATTTTGGATCCAGGAATTGGACCACAAAATTTCACCAGATGGTAAAGAAGCACTGAAGGGTTGTCTATCCTATTGACACTGTCTCCTAACTTCTGAGCAAGTTCCAAGGATATGAACGAATGCGTAGCGCCAGAATCGAAAAGTGCAATCACATCATAAGTGGCGATAGAGATCTGACCTGTCACCACATGTGATGTTCCAGCTTCCGCATCTCCCTTCGTATAGGCATAGATCCTTGCTTGGGGTTCTGGGGCTTCCAGTCTGCCTATCACTGTCGCAGGTCCTTCCAATCTAGCTTGTACTGCGTGTATCTGCCGTTGGTTGGAGTTGCGATTCTGATACTGTGGTTGCTGATTCTGATACTGCTGTTGCTGGTTATTCTGAGGGCAGTTCTTCGCAAAATGTCCCTCTTTACCACAGATGTAGCAAGCATTGGATCCCTTCCTACAGACTCCTGGGTGTTTCTTCCCACAAGTCTCACATGTAGGGTAGGAGACATTGTTGCCATCATTTCCCCGGTTGCTCCTCTTCTGTTGGAAATTTTTCTGTTGCCCCTGGTTGTTAAAATTTCCCTTCCGTTTGTTCTTCCCAGATTGCTTGGGACATTGTCCGGGGTTGCTTGCTTGTCCTCTATTACTTGCTTCCGTATTCTGTCGAGGTTGTGTCGACTTTGCAGCAGACTTCTCTTCCTTCCTGGACTTGAAAATCTGGGCTCTAGCTTCCTTGTCCCGATTAATCCAGTACTCAGCCCTGACGGCTCTGCTGACACAGTCTGACACTGTTTCAGGTGGACTACTGCCGGCACTGACTTGCTTCGCAATGTCCGTGCGGAACATTCTCATCATCAGTCGCACCTTCTCCTCTTCATTCGGTACCAGTTTTGGACATAAGCGAGCCAGTTGCTCGAATCTTCTGATTGCGTCCAGAACTGTCATAGATCCCTGGCGGAAGTTTATAAACTCGTCCTGTTGTACGGCAAGGACTTCTCTGTTGTAGTACATCGAGCGGAACTCGTACTCAAAGTCTTGCCAGGACATAGCTGTAACGTCTCTCCTCATCTGTACCGTAATCCACCAATGTCTAGCGTCCTTCTTAAGAGCGAAGGAAGCGCATAGTACCTTCTCCTGCTCTGTCAGCCTCATGAAATCTAGAATGACCTGGATATCGATAAGCCAATTATCCGCGGCCATTGGATCTGTAGGCCCCTCAAACTCGGGTGCCTTCATCCTTCTGAAACGTTCATATAGCAGGTCTTCTCGTATTGCTGGCGGATCTACCGGCATCGTCGTCAGAAGTGTTCTCCTCGTCCATCGGGTCCTCTGCCTCTTGGGCAGACATCTCTGGTACTGGCTCCTCGGGTCCGACCTCGTACTGCGGATCCTCGGGCCCTACCTCATACTGCGGATCCTCCTTTCCAGCATTGTCAGCAACGGGATCCTGGGCCTCATCTGCATGATCAGCGGCAGGTACGGTCTGAGCTATCGTCTCCGCTGCTAGTATGTCATCGGTGTAGCTACCAACGGTCATCTCACGGCGGGGTGATGGTACAGACTGTCTGATGTGTGTCGGTACTCCATTCCGTAGGAGCATCAACGCCTGTAACTCGGGCTCTGGTATATCCTGGGGAATGTAAGGAAGCATCGTCTCCTGGAATCTCCAGCAATAATGGACCATAGTCTCCCCTGGATAGGCGTGCCAGTCCTGTGACATCATCTGATAGCGAGTAAGTCGCATATCCTTATATATCGCAGGATCACGCATCGGCTCATCAGCTCCTCGTGCTGGAAGTGGACCATATCTGTTTACCACGGCTGCACGGAAATGTGCCCAAGTACGGCTAGGTAGCTGCGGCTCTCCTAATGTAACCCACCATATCCTAGCATCACCAATCAGACATCGGCTGGCTAGGGTGACCTGTAAGTGCTCCTCGATGTGGCACATCATGAAGATCTGCTCCATGTCATGAAGCCATATGCTGATCGATACTGATCGTCTAGTGCTGTCGAAGTACTGAGGCTGTGATCGGTAGAATGAAACTACGGCATCCCGATCCCTCTTCACTTGTGTCGTGTCCATGGTACCGCGTCTATATCACGTAACATAACCATAAACACTATAGCATAAAACCATATAGCATATAAGAAAGAAATCTAAACTTACTTGCAATGATGGAGGCGATGTCAGGTAACTGTGAATTCGTGTCGCAAGGGAACCGCTCTGATACCAAACCTTGTAACGCCCCACCTAGCGTAGGTCGTTACCTTGCTTACTTAACATACATTCGTAAAATAAACTTAAACCCATTGATTGAAAACACAGCGGAAATTTTTTTTTTTTTTTTTTTTATAGCATTGACAAAACACTATAAACATAAAGTCATACTGTTTTTGCATACTAGTATATTAATTACCGGTTAATATAAAATATTTCATAATTTACATAAAATCACAAAACACGTAGCGATACCCATAATCCACTCATTCACAGTCCCTTGGCTCGCTACTCCATCTTGCATCTTTTTCATATAGCTGGTTCCTTACCTACAGCATAAACTCAAACCGTGAGCTAAAGCTCAGTAAGTACAACTCTTAAGCCGTAAAGAAAATATAGCATAAACAGGAAATACACATAGCAAGTATTGACCATGTTATGCTTTCTTATCTCTACTCATTATGGGCCCTTACCTCGTGTGTTCGTAACCGGCGCGCGACTATGAATTGGTTGGGGCGGCCAAACCTTATCCAACTCAATCCACAGTCCAACCCAACCTGGCGTGGGTGGTACGACACATCGCTTATTAACTTACTTATTCTTACTATTAGTGAACATACATTCTGTTGTCACCTTTTTGATTCTATTATTTATGCCCTAGCATAATAATCAGATTCATAACATAATTATATTGCATACATGTTAACTAACACATAGCACATAACACATCATAGACATCTAGTAATATATACTAGTAGCTTATGCTGTAGACGGTGTTGTACTTACCGTCTATCCTTGTGCTGCTTGTCTTACTCCTCTTCGAGCTTTAATTGCAGAATCCCTCCTGCTCGATCGAAGGACGTACATGAGATTTCTAATCTATATCATGTGGGTTTTTCGGTGATATGTCCCCCCTAACATAAACCATGCATACATAAGGGTGACTACCTTAGTAGTCTTATAGATCATACATCGTGATCTAAAAAGATACGTTGGATATCCTTCTTAAATACTTAGCCCATTCATAAACATATCGGGTTAGATTAACATCAACCCTTGAGCTTTGATCAACAATTTATGGGTCAACCAAGGTTAACCCTTGTGATCCTTAACGTGAATCCCTATTCGGCTTTCTTGAGGATTGTGGGACCTAAGTCCCGATAACTCGGGTATAGATTCCCGGTTATCATACGTCTTAACATTTCTTTGAACACTTAGCTTAAAATCCATTTGCTTTGAAAATCTTAACTTAGAAACCATTTTCTTTAAAAACCTTAACTTATCATTCTTGCTTCATAAAAACACTTAGCTTTTAAAACTTAATCTTATCAACTTTTTCGTAAAAATTCGTAAATCCTGCCTTATAATTTCATAAAACATTTGGGGGTCGGAAACTGCTTTTGGGACAGTTTCCATACTTGAAATAACGTGATTAGCTCGAAAAACGTTTTTCCTATAGGGTTCTATAAAATCATGCACAGAAACTCTTGAATTCCTGCGCAGTTTTGGCATTTCATTTTATAGTTAAAAATCGCTTTCGAATTTGAAAATGTTTTCTTCACGAAAGTTCTAGCCCTCGAAGAGTTCTAAAACTTTCATGTTTTGAGAAATTTCTGATTCTGTACCGATTGGTACCAGTTTTTAATTGAAAACGAGATTAACTTTGAAAACCGAGTCTTACAGACCTCTATCGGGTTTCCTTGAAAAAGAAGGCTGTTGGAGCCTTATTTTGGAAAACTGGCCGCGTTGGCCGCTAGGAAACAACCTAGTCTACAACTTTCGTGTTTTAACTTTTTGCCCATTCGGCCTCTAAAGGCCTGTAATCCGTGTTTTACCGAAACAGCTCCCTGGAACCCGAGAGCTAGTTTTGGTTCTTACATTTATTGTTACGTCCTACATCGCGGGTTCTAACTCGACCGCCCACATCGGGAGATAATTATCAAACATGCAGCGCATTCTAACGTCCCTTAACCCTATCATACAGCCCATGTGATCTTTGCAACCCAAAAATCCGAACTCCTATCCTAGGGTTGCATATCCACTAGCTTAGCATACATCACACCATTCATGCATTTTAGCTCATAAAAAACATAACATACATGCATAAAACTACTTAACCTAATTTGGGGACATATAACCTAATTCAAACCCTAACATGCCAATCTAGCAAATCAAGCATATAGCATAATTTATGAGCATAAACATAAACCAAACCACACCTAGAATCAACCTAACCAAACACTAAGCACACAAGCACATCAAAGGCAGCCATCAAAACACACATAGGAGCTTATGCTCTTACACAATTTTTGCATGAAATACACGTAAATCACATGCTTAAAAACTCATTTAAACTTGTGAAAAGCTTTTAAAAATTTTACCTTCCAAGAGGTGACTCTCGGCTTAGGGTTTGGATGACCCGAAAATTTTCTGGTTGCACCACTTGGTTCAAGGGCTCGGCTGCTCACTCCCCACGCACCAAAAATCAGATTTTTGGTTCCTTTGTGGTCTCCTCACCTTGCTCGGCTACTCAAGAAAGGCTAGCCCCAAATCCGAAATTTTTTTCCTCTCTTTTCTCCCACAAACCCGAGGGCTGCTCCAAGGTGATTCAAGCTCTAAAACTTTGCTCAAAACTCACTCTCTTGCTCACTAATCAAACCCGAAACTCAAACCCTAATTTCTACCCCAAAATTTTGGTTTTCCCTTGTGTTTTCCCTGCTCCAAACCCACGGCAACAAGGGCTGTTGGAGCTGCAGAAAAATTTTTCTTTTCTTCCACTCGGTTTCCTAGCTACCCGAAGCAAGAAAGATTGCTTGAACTTGGAAAAATTTTCTGATCACTCTCACCCTTTCTCTCGGATTTTTGAGCTACAAATTTGCAAGAGTTTAGTTGCTTTTTCTCATAAAAATGAATAGAGGAACTCCACCCCCTTTTATAGACAACTTGGAGAGCTTTTTGAAATAAGATTTTGACCCCAAAATTTTGCAAATTTTGGACTTCTTGCATGCTAGGTGTCCGGATCCTAGGGGAGTGCAAGACAACTCATGGTGAGTTGGCATAGGCTAGGTGTCCTCTTGTGATTGGTCCAACACATCTCACATGCAATAAAATATTATTTCTTTTTGAGATATCTTGGAATTTTAAGGCTTTGTTTGGTAGAAAACTTTGAAACTTTGATTGTAAAAATTTAAATTCCAATACTGTAATAATTATTTTACAGTTTGGATTTTTCATAATTACAGTCAAAAAAATCGGATTGAAGATCTTTTCTCAAATCCTTCTGCCTCGTGACTTACTGTGGCGTGCTTGATTTTTCTAAGGTGGTTTTAGTTTATAACTGTCATAAAAATTAGTTCCTGCATTATTTTTCGTAAAACGCAGATCTTAAAATTCCTCCGTCATAATTTCGGCCATTTTGGTCCAACTTTGACTTTTCGGTCAACAGTTGACTTTTTCGGTCAAAATTTTGACTTTTGTGGAATTGAGTCGGTTTCACTTCTTATTGTTCAAAAAGGCTATTTGCTTCTTCGAACAGTCATTTTTGAGTTTTATTAGGCTATAAAAACTCATAACACATATTAGAGCTCTGAAACAAGCTTTTTCATGAAATTGCATGTACTATTTACATTCAAGTCTTTACAGAAGCTAGTCACATGAAAAACTAGATCTCACAGTTAGACCCGTGTTACCGGGTCAAGCCCAAGGCTCAAAGGTTGACCCATAGGGGGGTTGACCATAGTTGACCATAGTTGACCGGAGTTAACCATAGTTGACTTTGGTTAACTAATAACATTGATTTAGTATAACCTTAAGGGTTATCCAACGTAACCCTAAAGGATACCGTTTAAGCTCAACTAAAGGGTTATCAGATATAACCTGATAGTTACGGATTAAGGATAAGCAAACCTTAGGGGTTTAGCAAGGCTTAGTACGCAAGGTTACCAAGTGTAACCCAGTTAGACGTTTTTGCGCAAAGGGACATACAACCAAGACCATGTAAGCATGTTGGTTAAGTCACCAGCATTTCACAAGTTTAAATTAGAGTATGTTCTTTATCGAGCAGGCAGAACCTGCAGCTGTACCAGGAGAAGAGCAGCATTAGTTGGGTCAGTTAAGCAAGAACGTAGGACGGAAGGTAAGTACAACTCCGCCTACAGCATGAACACATGTTTGTTTGCATATGTTGTGTTCAAGAAATCATGAATGGGATTTCATGATTTATGATGTTATGAAGTAGTATGTTCATATTATATGTTAAGATGCAGTATGTCATGTTCATGTTAAGATGTAGCATGTTATGTAGTATGTCATGAAGTATGTATGCTATGTATGATGTTATGTTATGATGCAAGTTTGTCTTGCATGTTAAGTATGAGATAGTATGTTAGGCAGAAGCATGTTATGTGTTATGTTAGATAACGTGGCATCACGAAGCATGTCCACTAATAATGAAATACATGGTAAGCAAGAGTTAAGTTAAGTAAGGATTGTTGTGTTGTACTGGCTCGCCTCCGTGGTAAGTTTAAACGGTATGTTCCATGGTTTGACTTGAATTGGACGGGCTGTCTCCACTACTCCATGTTAAACGTTTTGTTTCATGGTTTGAGTTGGATTTGATGGACCACCTTCAACCACTCCATGGTTATGTACCTCAGTACGTGCACACATGGTATAGAGATAAGATTAGTAGAGAAACCATAATTGATTTAATAATAAATCATAATTGGTTCATGTATTCTTGCATTTCATTTGCATGCGGATTGAATATTGTGCTTACTGAGCTTTTTAGCTCACTACTTACGTTCATGCTGTAGGTAAGCTACCTATCGGCAATACCTAATGCAAAGCTGTGGAGAGATGGCGCTGCGGACTGTGAAACGTGGGAATGGACACCACTATGGATTTCCAAAATATGTTTGAAATGTAAAATGTGTTTACATTATGTTTTATGTATGTATGATACAGTTTCAGTTTAAGTAAGTATGGCAATGAGTTGCCTCGTGTTGTACCGATCCATATTAAGTCGGGTCTGGTTCACGGTTTATGTTATGTTTATGTATAGTAGCTTCCCCAAAGGGTGAAAGCTCGGTACTCGAGTGAGTACATAGTAAGGAGTTAAGTTTTATGAATGAGAATCAGTTTTAAGATATGCTTAAGTTAAGCTTAAGGTTTTATGTTTTATGCATGGGCAGTTTTCAGGTCATGATTTTAAAATGAAGTTAAGTCTTTTGAAGTTTCAAAAGAAGTTTAAAAAAAAAAAAAATTTCCGCAATTTTCTTCAAGTTTTAAGTTAAGCAAGTTAACGTAACGACCCAGGTTCGCGTAATTAGCCCTACGTGGATCTGGGGGCGTTACAGATTTATTGTATGAATGGTTTAGAAGGATGAAGGCACCCGAGTTTGAAGGACTCACGGACCCAATAGAAGCCGACAATTGGCTGATCGATATCCAAGTAATATTGGATTTTATGGGGCTTTCGGAGTAGGAGAAGGTTCTGTGTGCTTCATTTGCCCTTAAGAAAGATGCACGGCATTAGTGGATGACGGTGCAAATGCGCAGAAACGTTGCGAACATGAGTTGGCAAGACTTGTGACTGAATTTAGGATGATGTATTATAATCGGGAAATTCTTGCATCCCAGCAAGATGAATTCACTAGTTTGAAGCAAGGATCGATGACGGTGTTAGAAGTCATTAAGAAGGTTGAACAACTTGCCCGTCTATGTCCTGAACTTGTCCCAAATGAAATGGAGAAAGTTAGAAGGATGATGAAGATGTTTCGGACGACCATCTCTAAACAAGTTAGTGTCGGTAGTAGCCCTCCAACCTTGGTATCCGATTGTATAAGTCGGGCCATAAGAGTTGAGTACTGGATTAACCAGGATAAGGAGATGAGGGCTCAGATATTTAAAGCAAAGAAGGAAGAAAGAGCGGTAGTGAAACAGTCGCCACCCAGAAAGAACCAAGCATCGTACTCGAGGGGCCAGACTAGTAACTCTGGCCAAAATTTCAGACAGTCTGGGAAGAACAAAAGGAAGGGAAATGTTGCTGGCCAGGGACAATAGCGAAACTTTCCTCAAAAGAAGGGCAACCAAAGGAATGAGGGAAATAATAACGACTACCCAGTGTGCACTCAGTGTGGAAAGAAGCACCCGGGAGTGTGTAGATTGGGGACGAATGCTTGCTTCCTGTATGGCAAGGAAGGTCATTATGCGAGGAGTTGCACCCTGAATAACCAGCACCCTCAATACCCAAACAGAAATGTAAATAGTCAGTTGCATGCGGTGCAAGTGAAGATAGAAGGTCCTTCGATCACCCAAGGAAGATTAGAGGCTCCTAAACCCCAAGTTAGGATCTATGCCTACACAAAGGGAGATGCCGAAGCTGGAACTTCTCACGTGGTAACAGGTCAGATTTTTGTCTCCACTCATGATGCGATTGCCCTATTTGATTCTGGTACCACCCATTCATTTGTATCGATGGGGTTTGCCCAGAAATTAGGAAAAAGTGTTGATAAGCTAGAACAACCCTTCAAGACCTCCTTTCTGTCCGGAGAAATGTTGTTGTCCGATTGTTGGATGCGAAATGTTCCAATAGTTATGCGCGGTAAAGAATTATTTGTGGACCCGATTGCGATCAAGCTACAAGGTTTCGATGTTATCTTAGGAATGGACTTCCTAAGTAAGTACAACACTAAGATTGATTGTCGGAAACGTTGTGTCATGTTTAGTCCTTCCTATGAAGAGGAGCTCAGTTTCCACGACCAATCTAAGAGTTCGTCAACCCAATTGGTCTCGGCAATAAAAGCTTGGAAGATGTTAGCTAATGGATGCCAAGGATACTTAGCTAACATGATAGATAAGGAGCAAGAAATGGAATTATAGCCGGAAGATGTTCCTATTATTAAGGAATATGTGGATGTCTTTCCAAAAGACTTACCCGGACTTCCACTGGAGCGAGAAATTTCTTTTGAGATAGAATTACTGCCTGGAGCTACGCTAGTATCAAAAGCACCTTATCGTATGGCCCTGGCAGAACTCAGAGAACTCCAAGTACAGTTGTAAGAACTGTTGGACAAGGGATTCATTCGACAAAGCCACTCTCCGTGGGGAGCGCCAGTTTTGTTCATCAAAAAGAAAGATGGATCGTTGCGGATGTGTATCGACTATCGTGAGTTAAATAAGATTACGATTAAGAATAAGCATCCTCTTTTTAGAATCGATGATCTTTTTGATCAACTTAGGGGAGTACTAGTATTCTCTAAGATTGACTTACGATTAAGATATCATCAACTCAGAATCAAGGAGATGGATATCGTGAAGACGACTTTCCGAACTCGCTATGGGCATTACGAATTTTGGTCATGCCATTTGGATTAACCAATGCCGCAGCTGCTTTCATAGATCTTATGAATCAAGTATTCAAGGAACACCTGGACAAGTTTGTTATCGTTTTCATTGACGATATTTTGGTTTACTCCAAGTCCATAGAGGAACATGAACGGCACCTCAGGATCGTTTTAGAGACGTTAAGATGAAATCAGCTCTACGCCAAATTCATGAACTGTGAATTTTGGTTGGAAAAAGGTGCATTTCTTGGGTCACGTGGTTTCAAAAGAAGGAATTTCCGTTGATCCTGCTAAAAGAGGCGGTTAGTGGATGGCCAGTGCCCAAAAACGTTACGGAGATATGAAGTTTTCTTGGCTTAGCTGAATACTACCGACGCTTTGTTGAGGGATTTTCCAAGATTGCAACATCATTACGGCCCTTACTAAGAAAGGAAGAAAATATGAATGGACACCGAAGTGTGAAGAAAATTTTCAGGAACTCAAGAGGAAGCTTACTAGTGCACCGGTATTGATAATTCCCGACGTTGATGCTGGGAACTTTGTCATCTATAGCGACGCTTCTAAGACCGGACTAGGGGCTGTCCTAATGCAAAAGGGAAATGTGGTCACCTATGCTTCACGTCAACTAAAGGATCATGAACGGAATTATCTGACACACGACTTGGAACTAGCGGCAGTAGTTTTCGCTCTAAAGATTTGGAGACATTACTTGTATAGGAATAGATGTGAGATTTATACCGATCATCAAAGTCTCAAATACATCTTTACCCAAAAGGAGCTTAATATGAGATAGCATAGGTGGCTTGAACTTGTAAAGGATTACGACTATGAAATCTTTACCATCCTGGAAAAGCGAATAAAGTGGCGGATGCTTTAAGTAGAAAGTCAACTGGAATGTTGATGTCTATTGGAACGTTGTCCAAGCCCCTACAAAAGGAAATTTATGATTTTAGGATGGAGATAATAACTGGGAAGTTGGCTGTCCTGACTCTTCAGTCTAATCTCCTAGAATCTATTAAGTTGCATCAAGAAAAAGATTCTTTCTTGCTAAAAGCGAAACTTTTTGGCAAAGAGAATAAGGAATTCAAGACCTTGAAGGATGGGGTAACTTATTTCAAAGGAAGGATCTGTGTTCCCAACTTTGAATTTCTTAGGAAGAAGATTATGTCGGAAGCACATGAAACGCCATACTCGGTTCATCCCGGAGCTACAAAGATGTACAAAGACCTTAGGGAAAATTATTGGTGGCCAAACATGAAGAACGAAATTGCGGATTTTGTGTCAAAATGCCTAACTTGTCAAAAAGTTAAGGCTAAACACCGGCAACCTGGTGGAGATCTTCAGAAAATTGAACTCCCAGAGTGGAAATGGGGGCAGATTACTATGGATTTTGTAGTTGGTCTACCCAGACCGCTAGTGGGAATGATACGATTTGGGTGATTGTGGATAGGTTAACCAAAACCGCCCACTTCATTGCCATTAAGGCTACCTTTTCAGTCGAGAAATTGGCCGAACCTTTTGTATCCCAGATAGTTAGGCTACATGGAGTACCAGAGTCGATCATTTCAGATCGGGATGGGCGTTTCACCTCTCGATTTTTGAAGAGTGTTCACACGGCCATGGGATCGAAGTTGAAATTCAGTACGGCCTTTCACGCACAGACGGATGGACAACAGAACAAACGATCCAGACGTTGGAAGATATGTTGAGATCTTGTGTCTTGGATTTCAAAGGAAGCTGGGATCAGAAGCTACCTTTGATCGAATTTTCATATAATAACAGTTATCACGTCTCAATTGGTATGGCTCCATTTGAAGCGTTATATGTGAGGAAATGTCGATCTCCCATTCATTGACAAGAAGTCGGACAAAAGCAACTTCAAACTATGGATTTCATCAGAAAAACCTCAGAGGACATCAAAGTGTAAGCAGCGACTTGACAAAGCCTTCAGTCGACAGAAAAGTTATGCTGATAAACGTCGAAGGCACTTGGAATTCCAAGTTGGAGATTCTGTTTTCCTTAAGATTACTCCTATGAAAGGAATTATGAGGTTTGGTAAGAAGGGAAAACTTAGTCCAAGATATACGGGTTCATTTGAAATCCTCGAAAGGATCAGAAAAGTAGCTTATAAGCTCGCTTTGCCGCCAGCGTTAGCTTCAGTGCATGATGTTTTTCATGTTTCAATGTTGAAAAAGTATGTACCCGACCCTTCCCACGTGCTATGTCAGGAACCAGTTGAAGTTCAAATGGATTTGACTTATGAAGAAAAGTCAATTCGGATTCTAGATCGGGAAGAAAAGGCATTAAGGAACAAAACCATTCCGATGGTTAAAGTATTATGGCGAAACCGTAATATTGAAGAAGCGACATGGGAACTAGAAGAAGAAATGAGAAAGAACTACCCCAACTTGTTGTAATTATCGGGGACGAAAATTTTTAAGGGGGGTAGATTGTAATGACCAATTTTTCTGCAACCTTATGATTTCCTTTTTAAGGAATCAAAGTTTGTAATTTCTATGTTTATGTTAAATGCTAGGGTTGATTTATCAGAGCATTATTGACTCAATGATAAGTTATTTATGCAAGTATGAAACCTTTTGTGAGAAAAAGGTGCAATTAGGGTTTACAATCCTATGTCGGTCGATGTTTGACCGAAATGACCTAAGATAAGGTTAAGACGATACTACAGTATAATTGCAAAATAAAAATTATACTATGAGAAAGATCGTCGTTAAGTATGAATGATCAAGAATAGGGTATGAGACCACAATAGGAAAATCAAGCACAATATGAACAAAACAGTTTTAAGTTTTAAGAAGATGGCCAAATGGTGTCTAATGGGAGGACACCTCGTTTTTTGACACAAATGGATGATTATTGGAGAAATTCTTGGCCACTAAGCATTCCTTATAAACGGACACCTCATAGGGACCTAAATGCAAATATTTTATTTTTAGGGGCCAATATGTAATTTTTGGGAAAATTGAGTAAGTATGGATTTTTAGAAAGTTAAGTATGCATTAAGAGGATGATTAAGCAAAGATTTAGAAGCCAAATGCCTCCTTGATAGCCGGCCACCTCACAAGGATGTATGTGCAAAACATTTTGTCTTTATAGATTAAAGTGTAAATATTCTTGTCTTTGGGGGTCAAAGTGCAATTTTGAGAAATTTTGGGATTATAGGTAAATGTGGAAAATTTTGGAGCTGTAGATTCCTCTAACTAGTATTGGGATCTATATGTGCCCTAAGGATAGAAAATCAATATTAGGGATTTTCTGTAAATATGACATTTTGATATTAATAATAGGAAATTATTCATATTTAATAAGTTGTGTCCTTTTTACTTTCATTTGTTGATTGTATAATTATTTTGAGCAAACATAAAATTGTAACGCCCCGAACCACCCACCTGACACCCACGCGGGGCCGACCGCGCGGATGCGGGGTGCCGGAACCGTCACCTTCATACATAACTTACTTTACTTTAAAAATGCGGAATAAAATTTTTTTTTTTTGAACATCGTTTTAAAACTTGAGACTTGAACTTCTCTTTTGCTTAAAACTTGAGACTTCATCTTAAAATCTTGACTTGAAGTCCATGCACAACTTGTGCATCGTACTTTGAAACATTTCATACATACATAACATAACTTGACTTTTAAACATACATGAAAACTTCATAACTTTAAACATAATGCGGAAAATTATGCGTAGTGGTATCCCACATTGCCCTTCACTTGCTGCATCATCTCCAAGCCCACCAAGTAAAGCTACAAGCTTTTATCTCTACCTGCAGTATGGAATATATCTAATGAGCTGACACTCAGCAAGTACAAACGCGATCTCACAAAACATTTTCATTTAAACATCTTGAAACATACTTCATCATAAAACATATGCATGAACCATTTATGTCCATTTATGCATTTCCTTTTTACTTGTACTTATCTTTCATATGGGCCCCATAGTGTGCGTACCCTTAACATATAGCACGCCTCCAGATACAGTTAGATGGGTTTGCAAATCCCTAACTGCTCCAGGAAAACATAAGTGATTACACCCTCCCGTATCAACGAGAGGGCGAATCCATAACTTTAACATAAAAATCCTCCACCTTGGGGGAGGTTGGTACGACACTTTACTTGTGTATTTTTACCAAGTTTCTTATCATTAGTGAACATACCTTATGATGTCACAATATCATACATACTTAATGTAACGCCCCCAGATCCACGTAGGGCTAATTACGCGAACCTGGGTCGTTACGTTACTTGCTTATACTTAAATCTTGAAGAAAATTGTGGAAATTTTTTTTTCTTTTCTTTTTAAAAACTTAAAACTTAAAAGTTCTTTTGAAACTTCAAAAGGCTTAACTTCATTTTAAAAATCATGACTAGAAAACTGCTCATGCATAAAACATAAAACCTTAAACTTATCTTAAGCATAACTTAAAACTGATTCTCATTCATAATACTTAACTCCTTACTATGTACTCACTTCGAGTACCGAGCTTTTACCCCTTAGGGAAGCTACTATACTGAAACATAACATAAAAACGTGAACCAGACCCGACCTAATGAGGATCGGTACAAAAAGAGGCAACTCATTGCCATATATACTGAAACTGAAACTGTACCATATATACTTAAAACTTAATGTAAACACATTTTACATTTCAAACATATTTTGGAAACCCGTAGTGGTGTCCATTCCCACGTTTCACAATCCGCGGCGCCATCTCTCCACAGCCTTGCATCAGGTATTGCCGGTAGGTAGCTTACCTACAGCATGAACGTAAGTAATGAGCTAAAAAGCTCAATAAGCACAACATCCTATCCACATGCAACTAGATGCACGAAAACATGAACCAATTATGATTTATTATAACATCAATTATGGTCTCTCTACTGATCTTATCTTACTACTATACCATGTGTGCATGTACTTAGGTACGTAACCATGGAGTGATTGAAGGCGGTCGTCCAAACCAACTCAAACCATGAAACACACAGTTTAACATGGAGTAGTGTAGGCAGCCCTTCCATATCAAGTCAAACCATGTAACATGCCGTTTGAACTTACCACGAAGGCAAGCTAGTACAACACAACATGTCCTACTATACTTATCTCATACCTTACCATGTGACTTATTAATAGTGGACATGCTTCGTGATGCCACAAATCTAACATAAAACATAATATGCTATACATACTAACTTATCACTTAACGTGGATGACATACTGAATCTTAATATATCAACATACTGCATAACATGAACTTACTGCATAACTTAACATACATACTGCATAGCTTAACATGAAACATACTGCATACTGAACATGAACTTACATGGCATACTTACTGCATAACATAACATATCACATACTGCATACTTATCATGAAACATACTGCATGACTTAACACATAAACATACTGCATACTGAACATCATAAATCATGAAATCCCATTCATGATTTCTTAATCACATCATATGCAAACAAACATGTGTTCATGCTGTAGGCGGAATTGTACTTACCTTCCGTCCTACGTTCTTGCTTAACTGTCCCAACTAATGCTGTTCTTCTCCTGGTCACAGCTGCAGGTTCTGCCTGCTTGACAAATGACATGCTCTAACTTAAACTCATGAAATGTTGGTGATCTAACCAACATGCTTACATGGTCTTGGTTGTATGTCCTTCGTGCAAAACATCTAACTTGGTTACACTCGGTAACCTTGCGTACTAAACCTTACTAAACCCCTAAGGGTTACTTATCTTAATCCGTAACTATCGGGTCATATCTGATAATCCTTTAGTTGAGCTTAACGGTATCCTTTTGGGTTATATTGGATAACCCTTAAAGTTAAACTAAATCAATGCTATTAGTTAACCAAAATCAACAATAGTCAACTTTGGTCAACTACGGTCAACTATGGTCAACCCCCCCTATGGGTCAACCTTTGGGCCTCGGGCTTGACCCGGTAACTCGGGTGTAACTCCCGGTTACCGTAATCTAATCGCTTGCTAAACTCTTACTTGAAAAATCCATTTTCCTTACTTGGAAAACTTAGGGAAATTAATCCAAAACTCTTTTTACTTATAAAAATCCTTTACTTAAATCACAAAAATCCAAACTCTTGGATTAATGCTTGGTAAAATCATTTGAGGTTGAAAACCGCCCTTGGAACAGTTTTCCGTAGTCAAAACAGTCGTTTGATGTAGAAAAACAATTTTCTAAAACATTTGTAAAACTAGTGGTGCAGGAATTTTCGGATTCCTTGCGCACCCTTCGTAAAACAATCCCAATTTAAAAATCGGTTCGTAATCTGAAAAAGTTTTCTTCACAAAAGTTCTAGCTCTCGAAAAATGCTAAAACTTTTGTGTTTGACAAAAATTCCAATTCGGCCTAGATTCGTACCAGTTTTTATTTGAAACCGGATGACCCCTGAAAACTGGGTCTGGAGACTTAAAGAAATTAGCCACGGGTTTCGGCATAAATGGAGGCCATTGGAGCCTTATTTTAGAAAACGGTCCACGTTGCCCCCTAGAAAAAGTCATTCCAAACAACTTTCGTGTTTTACATTTTCCCAAATTCGGCCTCTAAAGGCCTGTTATTTTCTTTTCCGAAAACTGGACAGATTTAATCCGAACCTACCAGTTTTCGTGCTTACTTGATTTTACGTGTCCTACTTCGCGGAACTAACTCAGCCGATCACTCGGGAGCCTAAATAAACAACATGCAACGTTAACTAACGTCCCACATGCATTGACATGTCATCCCATCGCAGCCATGCAAACCAAACCGGAACTACAAAAACCTAGGTTTGCATGCATCTAGGATTTGCATCATATAAAATTGAACCATTCATGCAACACCGAAGCTAGGTCTAACACCCTAGCAAGCAAGCCATACACGGCTGCACCTAAGGCAGGGACATACCAACCAATAAGCCATGCAATCCTAGCATGCAAATAAGCACAAATTTCATGCACACAAAGCATAAACAAAGCCATAAGCAACCACCCTTAACACACACCCTAATCAAGCACCACACCTAGTCTAGGGCATCAACATAAAAACTTGAGCTTAAGCTCTTACAATCCATGCTTGAAATACATTATAAATTTCCCAAATTAAGCTTGAACCAAAAGCTTAGGGTTTAGGGAATTTACCTCTTGAATTTCGGAAGTTGGTTCACACCTTTGGAGCCAAACTTCCTTGCTTTCCTTGGCTGCCTTCACAACCGGATTTCCCCTCCAAATGGGTTCCAATTTTTCAGCCATGCACATACAAACATACCCATAAATATCCATCTAACTTGCATGGAAAAATCACTTAAGTTTGAAGGATTTTACCTTGACTTACCCTAGGCATGGGTTAGAGTAAATGGATCCGAAAATCCTCTCCCCTTTGGCTGCACACATGCTCGGTTTTGGCTCACCAAATGGCACCAAAATTTTTCTCCAACCTTGGTGACTTCTTGCAGCCAAAACCGACCCCTCTACAGCCCAAAAACCTCAAAATTTCTTCTCCAAGTTTTCTGCACACTCATGGCCGACCATGCACACACATAGGACACCAAAAATTCATTTGGTTTCTTGGTTGGAGTTGCTTCTCCATACTCGGCCACTCTCTCCATTTTTTTCCAGAAATTTTTCTCCCTTTTCTTCCTCTCCCATGCACGGCTACTGCCCAGAAAATGGGTCCAAAATTTCCAGATTTCTCCTTGGTTTCATGCTTGAAACCCGTGTAACCCCTAAGCTAGCTTCCCATGGGTTTTTCAACTTTTTCTCTTGGTTCTCTCACTTCCTCTTCGTCTCTGATTTTTCTGAAGAAAAATGGCCAGAGGTTAGCTAATTTTCTGCATTTTTTCAGCCCAAAACCGACCTCTATTTATAGGCAAATGCAAACTTTCCAAAAATTACATTTTAGTCCCTAAACTTTGAAAAGTTCAACCCTTGTTCCACAAGGTATGAGGTGGCCGGTCAAGACTTGGAGAGCAAGCAAGGGATGACATCATTGCTGACCTCATGGCTGACCTCATCGCTTACATCACCAAATTTCTAAAATTTGCACTTTTGCCCCAAAAACTAGAATTCTTGCAAAAATGCCCCCTAGGTGGCCGGTTGCTTTCTTGGTGATCAAGCCAAGCTTATCTCATCATGATGACATCATGTGCTTACATCATCAATTTTCCAAAATTTACACTTTGACCCCAAAAGTGAAAATTCTTGCATTTATGCCCCTAAAATGTCATAACCGGTCATTTTGCTTGCTTTTCAAGCAATTGACATTCTCTTCATGATATTATGTGATTTTCTCATACTTAAATCACATATTTTCTAAAATTACATTTTTGCCCCGAAAGACAAAATCCTTGCAATTTTACCCCCAAAAGTAGCCGGTCCCTATCTTTGCTTGCAAGGCAAGTCATTGCCTTATTGTGACATCATCTAATGACATCCCTAAGCTTACTTCACATATTTTCCAAAATTTACACTTTTGCCCCAAAAGTGAAAATTTTGACATTTTTGCCCCTGACTTTGACCGGTCCTTTTGGGTGACTTGGTGACTAAATTTTCTATATTTTCATGTCCTTTTGCCCTTGACCTTAACTAGGTGTGCTTAATTTTCTAGGGTGGTTTTAAAGCCTATTTGAGCTATCTTGCCCATACTGACCTATTTTACAGTATTTCCTCATACTGCATCATTTAACACTGTCAAGTCAACCGTTGACCACTCTTGGTCAAACTTTGACTTTCCTGGTCAAATTTGACTTTTTCGGTCAAACTTTGACTTTTCCGAAAATACGTTCTTTTTCGTCATTTTCGACTTGAAAGGGCGTTTTCTAACCTTAAAAACCTATTCTGAGTCTTATTCAGCCATAAGACCTCATAAAACGTATGAAAAACTCTTAACTGAGTTTTTCCGTAAACATCTCAACGTATGCCCATAATTCCTTTAAAAAGGAAGTGGTAACATGTAAATTTCTAGGTATTACACTTAACATTTCGTTCATAAAACATAGCATGGCATCTTTAAAATATGACATCTTTAACACATGGCATCTTGAAAACATCTTCAAAACATGACATCTTTAAAGCATTTCAATATATCTTGAAACATAGCATATTTGAGCATACATATTATTTTTCCATACCACAGGTGAGGTTTGTACTTACCTTAAGTCCTACGCTCTTGATGTAACATTCTCGCGATATCTCAACAGGTTCATATTCCTGTTTCAATCAAAGGAGGTGTAAGATAAGATTAACTTATCTTACCATAAACCGTGACATATGATGTTGGTATCCTAACCAACATCTATGAGCAATCCTAGATGTGTGTGTTGTATGTCCCCTCTAATATCTCTTGTAAACCTGATTGGTTACTTCCTTTATCTTGGGCTTATGCTTTACTTTTTCTTGGTTCATAATCCATTGGGTTATTATCTCTTCAATAACCCTAGGTATTAGCCCATTTCATAAATCTTGGTATCCTTTAGGGTTATATTGGGTAACCCTAAAGTCAACTCTTGGTCAACCCAAGTCAACATGTGGTCAACTAAGGTCAACCCCTTTTGGGTTAAACGTTGGGCTTTGGGCTTAGCCCAGTAACTCGGATATAATTCCGGTTACCGTTCGTAGTCGGCTTGATTACCCTTTTTTTTTTTTTTTTTTACCTTAAAACTCCTTTTCTTTATTTTTGGAAAACATTATATAGTTATCTTCCAAAAACCCATTAATTTACTTGTAAAAACTCTTACTTCATTACTCTTGAAAATACTTGGCTAAAATCATTCTTTTCTTTACTTCTTGGAAAAATGTGGAATTTCAATTCTAAACCTTAAAAATCCCACTCTCTTCTTGAAAAATCTTATTTTCCTTTACATATGGAAAATCCCATTTTTTTCTTCAACTTGAACACTTTGGGTGAATAATCCCACAAACTCTTTTCTTGTCTCGTAAAAATTCATTTTCTTAAAACGGGACTTCATAAAATCATTGAGGACTGAAAATCGCCATTGGAACGGTTTTCGTAGTCAAAATAACATTTTAGAGACACTTTACATTTTTCTAGAAAACGTTTTTGTAAACCATAGTGCTGGAATTTTTCGGACTCCTGAGCACTCTTCGTAAAACCAACCCAGTTTAAAAATCCATTTATTATCTGAAAAACTTGTCTTCATGAAAGTTGTAGCTATCGAAAAATGCTAAAACTTTTGTGTTTTCCACAAAACCCAGTTCGGCCTAGATCAGTACCAGTTTTCGTTTGAAACTGGCTGATCCTTAAAAACGGAGTGAAAACTGACTCCAGGGATCAGCCACGGGTTTTCATAAAAACGAAGGCCATTGGAGCCTTATTTTGAGATTCTGTCCGCGTTGCTCTCTAGTAAAAGTTGTTCCGAGCAACTTTTGTGTTTTGAATTTTAACCCGTTCGGCCTCTAAGGGCCTGATATTTTCTCTTTCCCGAAACTGGCCAGTTTCGACTCCGAAATGGCAGTTTCGGTTGTTAATCCAGTTTTACGTCCTAGTTCGCGGATTCTAACTCGACCGATCACATCGGGAGCTTAAACATAAATCAAGCAACGTGTCTAACGTCCCATGCATTCATTCTTGTCTATCCTTCACACCCATGCAGCCCACAAAAACGTCCTTGGCTGCATGGTGTTCTATCCTTGCATCCATTTCATCAAGCATCACATTCATCATTTTTCTTCAACCAAATCAGCCACTGCCTTAGGGCTGATTTGTGACCAAAATTTAGGGGACTTAAATAACACATCTAGCATGCATCCTAATCATTTTTCAAGCATAAAAAATCATGCAAGCAACATCATAAAACAAGCCAACCAAACCCTAATCCCTATCAAGCACATACACCAAATCAAGGGCTGAAAAATAAACTTGGACTTATGTCCTTACAAATCCATCTTGAATCACCATAAACATGCTTATCTTGAGCTTAAATCCAAGATTGGTTCAAGAAATTACCTTAACCCAAGTTAGGGTTTGAAAATCCTTTTGTTCCTCCTTGGTTGCTCACCCACGGATTTGGCTCCACCAAGGGATCCGAAATCCTCCTCTTGGCTCACGGATTTTTTTGCAAGAAAATAGAAATCCAAGAAACTTTGGTTAGCTCTTTTTTTTTTGCTCATCAAAACCGAGCCTCATAAGATGAAAAATCCAAGTTTTCTCTTACCTTTTCCTTCTCTCCAAGCTCACGGATTTTTGGCTCCAAGAAGCACCAAAAATCTTCTCTTGGTTCCTCTTGCTAGAACCGAACTCATCACATGGCTTTCCCTCAAAAACTTTTCCAGATTTCTTCACCATTTTCACTCCCTCTCTCCCACGGTTTGCTGCCCAAAATGGGTCTCCATGGCTCACAAAATTTCTCTTGATTCTCCCCTAGCACAGCCGAACACCACCAAGCACAAACCCTCTTGATTTTTTTTTTTTTTTTCAGATTTCTCCTTCTCTTTCTCCCTCTCTCTCCCACGGTTTTGGCTGGGAAAACTGGCAGAGAAATGAGAGGGGAGGGCTGCCGAAAGTGATGGGAAAAGGGAGGGTTGGTTGTCTTGCTTTTCTCCTCAAAAGATGGCTTTATGTCATGTCCTCTTTTCTTCCCTTAGCTGGCCGAAACTCCAAGGGAGAGAATGGGCTGCTTGCTGCCGAAAGTGAAGGAGAAAAGGAGGGGGACATGCAGCAGATTTTGTGGGGAAAAGTGAGGGATAGGTTAGCTTGCTTTTGTGGTTTTGTTGACCCACCTTTTTCCCTTAAAAAAAGGGCTTTATCACATGCCTTCTTTTCCCTTGTGTTTGCCGAAAATGGAGAAGCAAGATGGGGCATGTGGGCTGCCGAAAGTGATGGGAGAAAAGGGGAAGGTGGGGCTGCCTCTTTGTCCGGATTTTCTGGGCATGTGGCAGCCATGTCCCCTCCTTGCTTGTGCTGCCGAAAAAGTGTAGAAGCAAGGGGACATGTGGCATGCAAAGGGTGGTTACTTTTCCTTAATTCATGGCTTTCTCACATGCCTTTCTTTTCCTTGTTTTCTTTTCTTTCTTTTCCTCCATGTGATTGCCGAACTTGATGAAGCAAAAAGGGGGAGAATGGCTGTTTGTGTCCGGATTTTGGGGAAGAGAAACACAAGCTCACATGCTCCTTTGGTTTAGTTGGAATTGGACTACCATTTAGTTACCAAGACCAAGCCATTTTCTTTTCTTTTTCTTTCATTTCTTCCTTGTTGCTAGCCGGCCATTAAGGGGAGAAGTGGGGGCTGTTGATGGCTGAAAATTAGGAGAGCCAAGTGGCATCCTTTGGGTGGTGGAGAGGGCTCCACACCTCACCAACTTAGTTCACACTTATTCCCTTAAAATAAGGGTCTTGTTTGCCATTTTTCTTCTTCAAAAATTAATTCATTTTCCTTTCATTTGTGTCACACAGATATTAAAATACTGTGATCCATAATTTGGTCCAAAATTCTTCCTTGTAAAAATTGAACCGAAAACTTTCTTTCTCCAATTTTTCGGAGACCTTTTTGCCCTTTTTATCTTGATTCGGTGTGCTTGATTTCTAGGGTGGTTTTTACGGCTTATTCTTGCTTTCTTGACCATAAAAAGTCTTTGCAGTCTCTTCTTATACTGCATTTCATCATTTTTCGGGGTCAACATTTTCGACCCGTCCTTGGTCAAACTTTGACTTTTTGGTCAAGGTTGACTTTTTGGTCAACCCTTTGACTTTTTGGTCAACCCTTTGACTTTTTGGTCAACTCTTTGACTTTTGGTCAACCCTTTGACTTTTTCGGTCCAAGTTGACTTTCGTAAAATTTCATCATTTTTCATTCTTTTTCTTTCCTTTTCGTTTTTTTTGACTCTAAATGCCGTTTACCAACCTCGGCATTTTTTTCGAGTCTCGTTGCCGGTTTAAAAGAAAATTCTAACATTGGCTAATAAAATTACGAATTTCACATGTGATTCATAATTTTCTATGAAATATCATAAAAACACATCATGCGGACTTCTAATTTCTAATAAAAAGAGAAATCTTAAGTCCATGAAAATTCCGGGTATTACAAAAATACTCCTAGGCTGTTGGTAATATATCAAATTACCATATGTATACGGAGTATGCATAGAAGACGTGGTAATTTGATAACAGTCTAAATAAATAGTCCGCAATCAACGGAATAAGATTTGGGAATCTTATTCATGATAAGATTGTAAAAGTTGTCTACTTCCTTGGAGGGATGGTTTGTCTTGACCATCGGATATGTTCCGAGTAGAAACTTTAATGTATACCAGTATTGAGGTATGACATTGGACTGGACCTAAAGTGTTAATTGATTCGGTTTAATAATTCCGTTTGTAAGAATCAATGATGCTTTGATTATCATCCTGTATTAATCTTAATCCTGAAATGATTACTTGAGTTCACATCCATGACTTATGTATTTTGATACACTAAAGGTGAGACACTGTTAATTCATGGTCAACATACTTGTGTTTTGGGTGCATGACTTATGGATGGAGAAATCAGGATTCATAGATACGGAATCCATAACTATCTTAACGATAGTAAATGTTATCTACTTAAAGGCATTATTCGGGGATTGAAAGATAGTATAACAAGATCTTGGCCATC
This sequence comes from Ficus microcarpa, assembly GCA_025413485.1. NCBI lineage: Eukaryota > Viridiplantae > Streptophyta > Magnoliopsida > Rosales > Moraceae > Ficus > Ficus microcarpa. The sequence goes on along the minus strand of CM046380.1, from coordinate 17,839,563 downwards.
GGTTTACTTTGTGTTCTCTGATGGTTTACCAATTGTATGGTTTTACAATTGGTGGTTCTTTCAATGGAGAATAATGAAACTTTAAGTTAAAATGATTGAAAAGGTAAAACGGAAAAAGTCCTTAATTCAATCATGGATAACATATGGGGATTAAGCAAGTGATGAATAAATCATGGAAGAAGCACTACGTGAGAGAGCTTTCGTAATACGGTATGTAAACAGGAGTTCAGCTTCAAACTTGTAGTGGAATAGTTTTGAAGTTGATAATTGATGGATAATTAATCTGGGATTAATTTTTCACAATTATAGGAGCCTCTTTACATATTTCCATCGGGTCCCTCTATTAGCTCATATAGTTCCACGAAGCGTCTCGGGATTTGTTCCTAATGAGATCGGATAAATTATAAATGGAATTTTGTAATGTCTATTAAGACATGGTACTCTCTAACATGCAATCTGAAAAGGATTGGACATGTGAAAAATTTTGTTTAAAAATTATTTAAATATATTTCAAACATTAAATTATTAATTGATTTAAATAATGGAGATTATTTGATGGATTTTTTCTTTCCTTTTAAATATAATGGTCGGTTTTTTGAGGAAGAAAATTTTCAAATATTCCATTTATTTAAATTAATAGATATGGTTGATGTTTGAGGAAAATAACTAATTCAAACAAGAGAATCTCATTTAAATTCAAAAAGGTTTAAAAGAAGTTTGAATCTAGATAGGACTAGGATCTTTTGACTAGTCTAGATTCTTGATTTAAAATTTAAACCACTAATCAAGATTTATCTCTAAGTGGCCGAATTTTTGAGTAGGATTTCCTCTTGAAAATTGTTTTTATGTTCAATGAATCTAGCCCTTAAGTTGTATGATCTTTTGGTTCAAGATTGATCCGGAAAAATAATTATTAATTATTTTTTAAGAAGGAGATAAATTTTGAAAAAGATTGGAATACTATATAAAGGCTAGAAATTCTTGAAAAACTAATTTTTGATTTTTTAAAAGAGGAAAACGTTTTTGGAGTGTGAAGAAAAATATTTTAGGTTTCTTCCACATCAAAAATTCGGCTATCTTGTGAGAAAGAAAAAGAAAGAAAATTCCATTGAATCAAAACTGCGAGGAAGGTTAAATCGAGTGATAATTTTTCATAGGAGGTTAATCAGTTCTTGTTTTGTAGTTTTGAAGAAAGAAATTGGATCAAATTCTCAACGAGGATCATCGGAATTGAGAAAGAGGGATCTAGACTTCGGAAAGTATTACCGGTTGCTTGGATTCATAGAACGTGTGCCCACACACACTCTGAGACGTGGAACTCGAGAATAGTAGAGAAGACACATTGGTCAAACGCTCTAGCAATTCCGGAATCTAAGAAATAAGGTACGCTTGATCATGAATTAATTTATTGTTATATGCATCATGAGCTTCTTTTCCGGAAACGGCATAAAATTTTAAAACTTCCGCTGCACCGTAACTCTGATACCAGATCCGATTTTTCCAACAACTAGAGTTTCAAATCCAATTAAGCCAATGATTAATTACAAGCTTGGTTAGCTTGGTTAGAAACCAAGGAAATGAGTTAGGGTTAGGCTTAAAAATTGTCTTTCCTTCTCAAGCTTCCACTTGTCAATAGGGCCGACCACCTCATGGTTCTTTGGCTGAACATCTCATTTTTTTAAGGACTTAAGCAAGAAGGAAAATTAGGACTCTTATGAGGAATGGACACCTCATGCTTCTAGGGTAGTGACTAAGCTTGGTAGCCTTGCTACTTGGCCTTGTGTGTTATGCATCAATGCCCCCCTACTAGCATGTCATGGCCGGCCACCCTTTGTGGTACACAATTAAGATTGTGTGTGTAGTGATTCATGAGCAAATAAGAAGATAGGTGGCTTATGGTGAGTAAGACACCTCATGCTTACTAGCCTTGATGAGTAACCCCTAGCTTTGCTCACTTGGCTAGCCAAGACACACCACATGGCCGGCCACACCAAGAAAAGGGCACCTCATGCTTTCTAGCCTTGATGAGCAAGCCCCTAGCCTTGCTCACTTGGCTTGTAATACCTAGAAATTTCATGTTACCATTTCCATTTCAAAGGAATTATGTGTATACGTTGAGATGTTTACGGAAAAACTCAGTTAAGAGTTTTTCATATGTTGTACGAGGTCTTATGGCTAAATAAGACTCAGAATAGGTTTTTAAGATTAGAAAACGCCCTTTCAAGTCGAAAAGGACGAAAAATGACGTATTTTTGGAAAATAAAGTTTGACCGAAAAAGTCAAATTTGACCAGGAAAGTCAAAGTTTGACCAAGAGTGGTCAACGGTTGACTTGACAGTGTTAAATGATGCAGTATGAGAAAATACTGTAAAATAGGTCAGTATGGGCAAGATAGCTCAAATAGGCTTTAAAACCACCCTAGAAAATCAAGCACACCTAGTTAAGGTCAAGGGCAAAAGGACATGAAAATATAGAAACCTTAGTCACCCAGTCACCCAAAAGGACCGGTCAAAGTCAGGGGCAAAAATGTCAAAATTTTCACTTTTGGGGCAAAAGTGTAAATTTTGGAAAATATGTGAAGTAAGCTTAGTGATGTCATTAGATGATGTCACAATAAGGCAATGACTTACCTTGCAAGCAAAGATAAGGACCGGCTACTTTTGGGGGTAAAATTGCAAGGATTTTGTCTTTCGGGACAAAAATATAATTTTAGAAAATATGTGATTTAAGTATGAGAAAATCACATAATATCATGAAGAGAATGTCAATTGCTTGAAAAGCAAGCAAAATGACCTGTTATGACATTTTAGGGGTATAAATGCAAGAATTTTCACTTTTAGGGTCAAAGTTCAAATTTTGGAAAATTGATGATGTAAGCACATGATGTCATCAAGATGATGTCATCATGATGAGATAAGTTTGGCTTGATCACTAAGAAAGCAACCGCCACCTAGGGGGCATTTTTGCAAGAATTCTAGTTTTTGGGGCAAAAGTGTAAATTTTAGAAATCTGGTGATGTAAGCGATGAGGTCAGCCATGAGGTCAGCAATGATGTCATCCGTTGCTTGCTCTCCAAGTTTTGATCGGCCACCTCATACCTTGTGGAACAAGGGTTGAACTTTTCAAAGTTTAGGGACTAAAATGTAATTTTTGGAAAGTTTGCATATGCCTATAAATAGCCACCATTATGGGCTGATTTGGTGCTGGAAAAATTCCAGAAAATCAGCCAAAACTCTGGCCAATCTTTATCAGAAAAATCCGAGAGGTTGGGTGGAGAGAAAAAACCAAGAAAAAAATTAAAAATCCAAGGGAGATTGGATCTAGTGTTGTTCGGGTTTCAAGCTAGAAAACCAAGAGAAAAATTTGGAAAATAGAGACCCATTTTTGGGGGCTGTGGCCGAGAGTGGAGAGGAAGAAAGTGAGAGAAAATTTTTGAGGAAAAAATTTGGTTAGTGGCCAAGAGTGAAGAGAAATCACCAACCAAGAAACCAAATGAATTTTTTGGTGCTCTAGGTAGGTGTGTGTGTTTCGGCCATGAGAGAAAGAAAAGGTAAGAATCCTACAAACTTTGGTATTTTTCCATACAAGTTAGATGGATATTTATGGGTATGTTTGTATGTGCATGGCTGAAAAATTGGAACCCATTTGGAGGGGAAATCCGGTTGTGAAGGCAGCCAAGGAAAGCAAGGGAGTTTGGCTCCAAAGGTGTGAACCAACTTCCGAAATTCATGAGGTAAATTCCCTAAACCCTAAGCTTTTGGTTCAAGCTTAATTTGGAAAGTTTAATATGTATTTCAAGCATGAATTGTAAGAGCATAAGCTGAAGCTTTATGGTTAGTGCCCTAGACTAGGTGTGGTGCTTGATTAGGGTGTGTTGCATATGGTTTAGCTATGTATGGTTTATGCTTGTGTGCTATGAGTTTATGCTTGCATGAATGCTTGGTTTGCATGGATTTTTGGTTGGTATGCTCCCTGCCTTAGGTGCAGCCGTGTATGGCTTGCTTGCTAGGGTGTTAGACCTAGTTTCGGTGTTGCATGAATGGTTCAATTTTATGTGATGCAAACTCTAGATGCATGCAAACCTAGGTTTTTGTAGTTCCGGTTTGATTTGCATGGCTGCGATGGGATGACATGTTGGTACATGTGGGACGTTAGTTAACGTTGCATGTTGATTTAGGCTCCCGAGTGATCGGTTGAGTTAGTTCCGCGAAGTAGGACACGTAAAATCAAGTAAGCACGAAAACTGGCAGGTTCGGATTAAATCTGTCCAGTTTTTAGAAAAGAAAAATAACAGGCCTTTAGAGGCCGAATTTGGGAAAACGTAAAACACGAAAGTTGTTCAGAACGACTTTTTCTAGGGGACAACGCGAACGGATTCTCAAAATAAGGCTCCAATGGCCTCCATTTATGCCAAAACCCGTGGCTAATTTCTTTAAGTCCCCAGACCCAGTTTTCAGGGGTCATCCGGTTTCAAATAAAAACTGGTACGAATCTAGGCCGAATTGGAATTTTTGTAAAACGAAAGTTTTAGCATTTTTCGAGAGCTAGAACTTTTGTGAATAAACCTTTTTCAGATTACGAACCGATTTTTAAATTTGGATTATTTTACGAAGGGTGCGCAAGGAATCCGAAAATTCCTGCACCACTAGTTTTACAAATGTTTCTAGAAAATTGTTTTTCTACATCAAACAATTGTTTTGACTACGGAAAACTGTTCCAAGGGCAGTTTTCAACCTCAAATAATTTTACGAAGCATTAATCCAAGAGTTTGGATTTTATGATTTAAGTAAAGAATTTTACAAGTAAAGTAAGATTTTGGGATTTATTTCCCTAAGTTTTCCAAGCAAGGAAAATGTATTTTTCAAGCAAGATTATAGCAAGCGATTAGTTTACGATTGGTAACCGGGAGTTAGACCCGAGTTACCGGGTCAAGCCCGAGACCCAAAGGTTGACCCATAGGGGGGGTTGACCATAGTTGACCGTAGTTGTCCAAAGTTGACCATGGTTAATTTTGGTTGACTAATGGCATTGATTTAGTTTAACCTTAAGGGTTATCCAATGTAACCTAAAGGATAACGTTTAAGCTCAACTAAAGGGTTATCAGATATGACCCGATAGTTACGGATTAAGATAAGTAACCCTTAGGGTTTAGTAAGACTTAGTAAGCAAGGTTACCAAGTGTGACCCAGTTAGACGTTTTGCGCCAAAGGGACATACAACCAAGACCATGTAAGCATGTTGGTAGGATCACCAACATTTCACGAGTTTAAGTTAGATCATGTCCTTTGTCAAGCAGGCAGAACCTGCAGCTGTACCAGGAGAAGAACAGCATTAGTTGGGACAGTTAAGCAAGAACGTAGGACGGAAGGTAAGTACAACTCCGCCTACAGCATGAACACATGTTTGTTTGCATATGTTGTGTTCAAGAAATCATGAATGGGATTTCATGATTTATGATGTTATGGTAGGAAGCAGTATGTTCATGTTTCATGTTAAGATGTTATGTTCAGATGCAGTAGTAAGTTCATGTTAAGATACAGTATGTCTATGTTTCATATTAAGATGTAGCATGTTATATAGTATGTTATGAAGCATGTTAAGTAGTATGTCATGAAGTATGTTATGCTATGTATAATGTTATGTTATGATGCAAGTATGTCATGCATGTTAAGTATGAGATAGTATGTTATGCAAAAGCATGTTATGTTTTATGTTAGATAGCGTGGCATCACGAAGCATGTCCACTAATAATGAAATACATGGTAAGCAAGAGTTAAGTTAAGTAAGGATTGTTGTGTTGTACTGGCTTGCCTCCGTGGTAAGTTCAAACGGTATGTTCCATGGTTTGACTTGAATTGGACGGGCTGTCTCCACTACTCCATGTTAAACGTTTTGTTTCATGGTTTGAGTTGGATTTGATGGACCACCTTCAACCACTCCATGGTTATGTACCTCAGTACGTGCACACATGGTATAGAGATAAGATTAGTAGAGAAACCATAATCTGATTAATAAGAAATCATAATTGGTTCACGTATGCTTGCACTTTCATTGCATGCGGATTGAATATTGTGCTTACTGAGCTTTTTAGCTCACTACTTACGTTCATGCTGTAGGTACCTACCGGCAATACCTGATGCAAAGCTGTGGAGAGGTGGCGCTGCGGACTGTGAAACGTGGGAATGGACACCACTACGGGTTTCCAAAATATGTTTGAAATGTAAAATGTGTTTACATTATGTTTTAAGTATGTATGGTACAGTTTCAGTTTCAGTATATATGACAATGAGTTGCCTCTTTTTGTACCGGTCCGCATTAGGTCGGGTCTGGTTCACGTTTTTATGTTATGTTTCAGTATAGTTGCTTCCCTAAGGGGTAAAAGCTCGGTACTCGAGTGAGTACATAGTAAGAGTTAAGTATTATGAATGAGAATCAGTTTTAAGATATGCTTAAGATAAGCTTAAGGTTTTATGTTTTATGCATGGGCAATTTTCAAGTCATGATTTTAAAATAAAGTTAAGTCTTTTGAAGTTTCAAAAGAAGTTTTAAAAGAAAAGAAAAAAAAAATTCTTCCGCAATTTTCTTCAAGTTTTAAGTTAAGCAAGTAACGTAACGACTCAGGTTCGCGTAATTAGCCCTACGTGGATCTGGGGGCGTTACATGGCTAGCCAAGACAAGCACACCATGGCCGGCCACACCAAGGAGTGACACCATATGCTTTCTAGCCTTGATGAGCAAGCTTCCTAGCCTTGCTTACTTGGCTAGCTTATGCAACCTTGGCCAGTCAACACATAGAGATTCCTAAGCAAATATTTTTCTCTTAAGGATCAATAAACAATGTAGAAATAAGAATATTTTCCTAAAATTTTTGGGAGTGACACGTGGCATAGATAGCCTTGGTGAGTAAGCTTGCTAGCATTGCTTACTTGATGAGCTACAGCAAGCTTGATGCTCCACCTCATGGCCGGCCATCACAAGTAAGAGACATGTCATGCTTCCTAGCTTTGATGTGTAACCTCTAGCCTTGCTTAAGTGGCTACCTAGGTTAAGCATGGCTGGCCACCACATGAGACACATGAACAAGATTGTGCTCCTTAGGGTCATTGTGCAATTCTAGGAATTAGGAGGTTCAAGAGGTAAGTGAATTCACCTATAAATAGGTGAAAGAAGAACTAGTTCAAGAACTTTTAGAAATCCCCAATATTGTGCAAATTATTCTCTAGTCTCCTTCCCTTAGGATCCGAACCAAAAAGGAAAGAAAAAAAAAGAGAGAAACAAGGTGAGCTAAAGTGTGAGGTCGGTTTTGGAGCTAGTAGTGTGTGTGAGGGAAAAACTTTTCAACCATAGCCTTGGTTTAGCTTCTTGAAGTTTGAGGTAAGCCCATTACCCTCTAGTTCCTTAATTGAGTTTTGGATTAAGGATTTAAGTGTATTATGTGCTGAAAATGTAAGAGCATAAGCTCACTCTTAAGTTTCATGCACTAGGGTTTTAGTAAGTGCTTGATTTTGCCTAATTAGAAGTTGGTGGTCTCTAGTATTGATTGGCTATAAGTTTATGATTTTTGAGTTAGAGGTTTGTTGGCTATAAGGATGCCTATTACCTGTTTGCTATGTTTATGTATGCTCAAAATTAATGTCTTGTGCATGAATGAGAAAAAGTATGTGTTTATGTGTAATTAGGGTTTGAGAAAACCCTAAAAACCCTAAATTGGTATGGATTATCAATTGGGATTACACAAAAATGATATGGATGAGAAATGAAAGTATGATCATTATGAAACACCCTGCATGCTTATGATAGACTCACAGTTTTAATTGCTCGAGTTTGTATGTACGTAGTTTTACATAAGAACTCGTTCGATTGAAACCTGCCACTTTTGGATTTAAAGAAACTGTTTTCTGAAAATAAGATTTTGGGGCCCTTAGAGGTCGAATTTGTAAAAAGTCAAAACTGCAAAGTTGTAGGGAATGAAAAATCCTAGGGGCAATGTGAACCGTTTTTAAAATTAAGGCTCCTAAGGCCTCCATTTTTATCAAAACCCGAGGCCAATTTTTAGGGTTAGAAAATATGGTCAAAAGTTTTCAAAGGAAGAAACGAGCAGGTTAGAGGCAGATTCAAAGTTTTGTCCAAGAACAAAAGTTTTAGATTTTGATGTTGTGATGCCCCCTTCTACGTAGGGTCGTCACCTTACTTACTTAACTATACTTTACTTGAAAATTTGAGGATTATTTTTTTTTTTGAAACATACTTACATATGAAAAGGTTTGCTCATAGAAACTTATCTTACTTTCATACTGAAATAGAAAGTTTGTTCAAAGTCTTTATACCAAAATAAAATACTAGGTAACATAACTTGTCTTCACGATATAGACATATATATACAAAACTTCTTAACTTATCAAAAGGTTACGGAATTTATGCGTAGTGGTATCTATACCGCCCTTCATCCGCCGCATCGCCCGCGCATAGCTCATCATTTAAGCTGCAGGTTTCTTACCTACAGTATGAAATATAACTGAATGAGCTTTCACCCAGTAAGCACAAACATATCTCACAAAACATTTTAAAACATGTCAAAATCATAACCATATGCATGAACCAATTATTTTCGTTTATGCATTCCTTTTTAACTTGACTTATTATCTTCCTTTAACATGTGGACCCCTTGTGTATGTACCGGAATTATAGCGCGCATCCAGATAAAGTTAGGGGTTGCAAGGTCCCTAATAATTCTGGGAAAACATGATTGATTATACCCTTTCGCATCAATGAGAGGGTGATAATCATAACTTTAACATGAAAACCCTCCACCTGATGGGAGGTTGGTACGACACCTTACTTGTGATTTCTTACCATGTTGTTTATCTTTAGTGATCATATCTTATGATGTTACTATATGATAACATAACTTTCATTTCATTCATAACATGGCATGGCATTTTACATTCATAGTACTTTTGCAAGCAAAATAATTTTTGCAAATATAGCACTCTTGAAAACATAACACTTTGCAAATATAGCACTCTTAAAAACATAGCACTTTGCAAATATAGCACTCTTAAAAACATAGCACTTTACAAATATAGCACTTTTGAAAACATAACACTTTGCAAATATAGCACTTTTAAAAACATAGCACTTTGCAAAATAACATTTATGCACATATAGCATCTTGTAAATATAACATTTATGCAAACATAGCATTTTTGTAAAGCATGACATTTAAACATAGCATCACCTTGAACATAGCATACTATCTTTCATACTGCAGGTGAGGTTTGTACTTACCTCTTGTGCCGTATCCTGAATGTTGTATCCTCAAATCAGGCGGCAACAGCAGATCACTTCCTGCTATATGAAAAATATAGGATCAGAATCCTATCATAAAATGTTGGTGACCTAACCAACATTTATACCTCATCTTAGTGGTATGTCCCCGATACTTGCTATCTTGCTTGGTCCCAATTGGTCACCCTACTGCTTACGAACAATTTATCTTTGATTATTTCTTAGGAGGTTACGTTGGATAACCTCTTCTTGGTGCTAAGCCTTTAATCTTCCCATTGGGGTCTAAGTTTATCATTCATCCTTTGGGCTTTACTCTTACATCATAAACACCGGGTTATTTCATTAACCCTTCAATCCTAGCCCAATTTCATCTTTTGTAAATCTCTTAGGGTTACATTGGGTAACCCTTAAGTCAACCTTAATTCAGTAGTGGGTCAACTAAAGTCAACATTTGGTCAACTAATAGTTCACCCTTGGTTATCCTTGGGCTTGATTTTGTAACTCGGATATAATATCTGGTTACCGTTCGTAGTCGACTTGATTACCAATTTTTACCTTAAAACTTATTTCTTACCTTTGAAAACTTTGTGTAATTATCTTCCAAAAATCCTTTAGTTCCCTTGTAAAAATTCTTACTTCTTTGGGTAACATTTTTATAAAACTATTTAGGGTTGAAAAACCACTTGGTATGTTTACTTTGCCCTATCTTGGCTTAAAATTCCTTTTTCCTTATCTTGGAGACATTTGGTTTAAAATCCCATTCTTTTCTTAACTTGAAAAGATGTGAGGAAAATTCCAAAACTCTTAATGTTACTTGTAAAAATTCACGTTTTCGAAACAGGTCTTTATAAAAATTATTTAAGGCTGGAAACTACCTTTGGAACAGTTTCCATAGTCAAAACAGCGAGTTTTAGAAGAAAACAGTTTTTCTGAATTAGTTTTTAGAAAATCCTGTGCAGGAATTTTTGGTTCCCTGCACAGTCCTTGAGAAAACAGTACCAGTTTAAAAATTGACTCTGAATTTGAAAAACTTGTCTTCAGGAAAGTTGTAGCTCTCGAAAAATGCTAAAACTTTCGTGTTTTGTGAAAAATCCAATTCGGCCTATATTAGTACCAGTTTTTGTTTGAAACTGGCTGACCCTCAAAAACTAGGTCTGGGGGATTAGCCACGGGTTTTGGTGAAAACGGAGGCCGTTGGAGCCTCATTTTAGAAAACTGTCTAAGTTGCCCTTTAGGAAAAATCCTTCCGGACAACTTTCGTGTTTTAAGTTTTACCCAGTTCGACCTCTAAAGGCCTTAAAATTTCACTTTCCCGAAACTGGCCAGTTTCGAATCCGAAATTGGCCAGTTTCGAATCCAAAATGGCAGTTTCGGTTGCTTAGTTCGGTTTACGTCCTATTTCGTGGATTCTATCTCGACCGATCACATTGGTAGCTTATACATCAAACAAGCAGCGTGCCTAACGTCCCATACATCCATGCATGTCAATTCTATACGTCCATGCAGCCCTAAACCGAAAACTTTAAACCTTGGCTACATGGTTTCTAGTCTAGTATCCTCATCAAGCATCCATCATACAATCACCATTGAACTAGCAGCCACACTTCCACTGCCTAGGCAGCTTTTGTGACCAAACATCAAGGGACATACCAATCACATCTAACATGCTTCCTAACAATCTTTCAAGCACAAATTAAACAAGCAATCAACATAATCAAACCAACCAACCAACCCTAATCACCTAATCAAGCACACACATCCAAAACTAGGGCTGAAAAATAAAATGGTTTTATGTCCTTACAAACCATCTTGAACCAAAATTAAAATACTTAATTTGAACCTAATTGCAAGATTGGTTCAAGAGTTTACTTAAACCCAAGTTAGGGTTTGAAATCCCAAAATTTCTTCCTTCCTTTTGGCTTCCTTACCCACACAGTTGCACCCTTGGTTGGCCACCAAAAATTTGTCTCTTGGTTCCTCTCAAAAGTCAAACATTCACCACAGATTTCCCCCAAATTTTTCTAGCTTTTTCACTTCCCCTTTCACCTCCCCAAACCCACGGCTTCACACCCAAAAAATGGGTCTCCAAGTTCTCAAAATTTTTCTTTCTTTCTCCCTAGCAAACTCGGACACCCAAGGAGTAAAAGCCCTAAGAAAATTTTTTATTTTCTCTCTCTTTCTCACCCTCAAACCCGCGGTTTTTCTTGTTGGAAAATTGGTAGAGTTTAGTTGCTTTTCTTGAATAAAAATGGGTATTTTTGGGGTCACTATTTATAGAGGAGGGGGAGTGCTTGTTGCCGAAAATTTTGGGGGACAAGTGGCAACCAATGGTGGAAGGGGGATGGTGGTCGGCTAAGGGATGATGTGGAGGGCTTAAAAGCCTTTCCTTTTCCAAGCTTAGCTCATCCTTGTGAGGTCACCTACATGAGGTCACCCTTAAAAACAAAGGCCTTGTTTGGTTATTTGGTTTCTCTTCAAAATAATCCATTTTTCTGTGCCACACAGATATTTCTAATCCTGTGCTCCGTATTTCCATACTGTACTTCGGTCCAAAATTTTTTCGTGTAAAATCGGACCGTAAAAATTTCTCTCTTATTTTTCGGAGACCTTTTTGCCCTTAATCCTAACTCGATGTGCTTGATTTTCTAGGGTGGTTTTATGGCTTATATGTGCTATCTTGATCATAAAAACGTTTTCGAAATCCTTTTTCTATACTTCTTCATCATTCTTGTGAAGTCAACGTTGTGACCCGTCTTGGTCAAACTTTGACTTTCTTAAAATCACATCCTTTTTTTCATTTTCTTTTCCTTTAAAAACCTCATACATGACTCATAAATCATTTATTGAGTCTCATAACACTTTTAATGAGAACTCGAACATTGACTAATAAAATTATGAATTTCTCGTTGCTATTCATAATTTTTCATGAAACATCTTGTAAACACATAATATAGACTTTAATTCCTTATAAATAAAGAAATCATGGGTCTATGAAAATTCGGGTCTTACAGATGTTGCTTACAACTTTTATGAAGAAAATTTTGTGAAATTCAAATCATATTTTAAAGAAAGCACTAGACTTCCAAGACTGTGTAGGGTATGGTCTAGCTCCATACAACCAAGTTTATAGGACTAAGTTAGTTTGAATTATAGAAAAGATAGAATGATTCTTATATCACGATTTTTCTGGAAACAGGGAGGTAACCTGTTTTCGTGTTTGACGGAACACAAGATTAAAGAATAAGCATAAGTGGTAAGTACGACTCCGCCTACAGTATAGACGAAAACGTTTTCACTGCTTGTTTATTTTCGAGCTCATGCATACATGTTGATTGTTGGAATGCATATGTTTATTGTAGCATTATGAAGCATGCTCACTAATGTTAAATCATGTGGTAAGAATGCAAACCCAGTTTCAAGTAAGAAACTATTTAAAAGCATGGAAAGATTCCAAGTACGAAATGATTTTTCAAGTATGTAAGAACAAGTTTTCAAGAATCAAATGAAACAAGTTCTCTCATGTCGTACCGGCCTGCACTAGGTCAGGTTTGGTCCATGGTTTGAGTTGGACAGGGCTGGCCGCCCCAACCACTCCATGGCTGCGTGCCACGGTACATTCACTTATGTTATGTAAGGGCCCTAAAAGATTATGTTATGATAAGAAAGCACAAGAAAAGCATAAATGGTTCATGCATCATGATTTATGAAATGTTTTGTGGTTCAATAGTTGTACTTGCTGAGCGAAAGCTCACGACCTACGTCTATGCTGTAAGTAAGCAACCTATCGGCAATGCCTGATACAAGACGGTGGAGCTGGGCAGGGCGAATTGTGAAACTTGGGATGGAGTCCGCTACATGTTTTGAATTATAATAGTTATGATATTCTGTAAGTATTTATATATGTATGAGACTCAAGTACTTTCGCGAAAAGACTATGCAATATGTATATGTAAATAGGTTAAGCTTTCTAAGTTGATTACTTGTTGTTTTATAAAAATAAAATAAAAATAAAAAAAATAAGTTTGAAAAATTTGTGTTCTATACTTCCGCTGAGATAAAATAAGCTAAGTAATTATGCAAGATAAGTCTAAGTACAAGTATGGTGACGGCCTGCGTAAGAGGGGTTGTTACATGTACAACCCATGTGGTTGCTGCCTAGACTTAGCTTGCCTATAGGTAACGTATCTCACATAGATCCTCTCCATATCTCGTTCATATGCGGCCAAAAGAAATGCTCATGCAACACACCTAAAGTCTTAGCTATTTCAAAGTGTCCCATCAGGTCACCGTGAACTTCCCGAACAAGTAATTCACGCAAAGATGAATTTGGAACACATAATTTATTTTCTCAAAACAGGAACCCATCTTGCAAATAGAACTTCCCAAACGCTCCCTTAGTGCAATTTTTAAACAGGTCACCGAAATCAGAATTGCATACAAGTCCTTAATATACTCAAATCCAAGCAATTTAGCATCAAGAGTGGAAAGTAAAGCTGTAATGACCCGCCTAGCCAGGCCGTTACCGTACTTACATATCTAGTGACTTAGTGAAATTTAGCGGAATTTTTTTTTTCAAGCATATAAACGTACACACTTTAACTGACATAAGATGTTCTGCGTACGTATATACCATAATTACACAACTTTGTTCTATTTGAAATAAAATACTTAATAATACAAAACGTGTAGCGGTCATGTTCCCACTTTTTCACAGTCGCTCCGCTACGCTCCTCCATCATTGCATCAGTCGTTGCTCATAGGTTGCTTACCTACAGCATAGACGTAAGACGTGAGCTTTCGCTCAGCAAGTACAACTTGTTAATCCGCGACACAACAAAATAACACATAATAGGACTTGGCATTCTTAACATGTCATAACATAATAGCATAACATACTTAAACATGCATGAACCATTTATGCTTCATTATGCTTTCATAACATACTTCCTATCTTATCTTGACTCATCCTACTTATGGGCCCCTTATATAAGTGTTCGTACCTGGTGCACAACTATGGAGTGGTTGGGGCGGCCAGACCAGTTCCAACTCAAACCATAGTCCAACCCGACCTCGGACAGGTGGTACGACACTGGCAAGCTTGCTTGCCATTTTATTTGTTTTTCATGATCTATTTCTTGATCTTGGTCTTATCTTAATCATGGGTGAACATGCTTCATGATGTTACACCTACTCGTATTATACTCATGATCTTAACATTTCATACAATATAAACATACCTCAATCTAACATATCACATAGCCTAGCATGCATCGTATTAAACATTAATCACATGCTTAACATATCACATAACAACCAATATAGCATACATCGAACACTATATTAACATGCTTAGGTAAAGCATCACAACAAATGCCTATGCTGTAGGCGGAGTTGCACTTACCTTATCTCCGAGATATGGTTGCCTCTGTCTAGGGTGCAAACGCAGGTTATCCCCTGCTATATTAAAGGACAAAAGTAAGAGATCTTGATCTTATAGAATGTTGGTAACCTAACCAACATTCACATATCAACCTAGTTATATGTCTACTTCATAACTCTTAATAGCTTATGGGGTTACTACAAGTAACCCTCGTGGTTTAGCATAACCAACCTTGGATCTTACCTTATTAAGTTACCTAGGGTAATCTTGTAAGCTAAGTTCATACATAGATACTTAGATCTAGATCATTATTCCATTCTTAAACTTTGTTGTAACCCATAACCTACTCGGTTATTATCGGTCACCTTAAGTATTACTATCTTGATACAATATTGGGTAATATTGGGTAACCCATGGTCTTATTAATTTGATACCATGTTGGGTTACATTGGGTAACCCTTAGTCTTACTAACTTTGGTATCACATTGGGTTACATTGGGTAACCCTTGGGTGACTTATCTTAAGTTAACCCTTATTTGGTTACTAAGGTCCAATTAAGGGGTAACCTATTGGGTGACTATAGGTAACCCTGGGCTTTGGACCCAGTGCTATAGTTCGGTATGTAATACTTGGTTATTGGTGGTAAACTTCTTGCTTACCTCAATTTTAAGAAAACCAAAGTCTATAGTTCCACTTGTTTTCTTTAGAAAATGGGGGTGTTTCCACCACCTTTTTACAAAAGTCCTCTTTATCCATCTTATAAAAATTTGGGTTTTCTCATAAAAATATTTGAAAATGTTATTAAAGATCGGAACTACCTTTGACTAGTTCCTGAAGTCGAATTAACAGTTTTGGTTCAAAAATACTAAATCCTTTCATTTTTTCTGGAAAACCTTGTACAGAATTTTATTGCTTTCTGTACAATCTTTGTAAATCCAGTTATACTTAAAGATCTAGCAGAATCTGAAAAAGTTTTCTTCACGAAACTTTTAGATCTTGAAAATTCTAGAACTTTCATGTTTACTGCAAAACCCAGTTCGGCCTGTATTTACGTCAGTTTTAATTTGAACAGACTGGTCGTGTATCCTAGGTCTGGACAGACTAGTCTCAGGTTTTCATGAAAATGAAGGCTGTTGGAGTCTTATTTTGGAAAACTGTCTGCATTGCCCTTTAGGAAAAACTGTTCTGAACAACTTTCATGTTTTGATTTTTCCAAATTCGGCCTCTAAAGGCCTCAAAATTTACTATTTCGAAAACTGGTCAGGATTGATCCGAACCTGTCCGTTTTTCGGTTTAGAGTTTGTTTTACGTCCTAAACGTGAAATCTAGCTCAACCAGCCACCGCGGGAGCCCTAATACACACATGCAGCGGTTTTCTAACATAAATTTTGTTTAAACACATTTTCTAACTTTGCCATGCAAGCCTATCAACATTAAATAATTTCTAGTTGCAAGATTTAAGTTATAGCAAGCATATCAAGCATTGTCATGAGATTCTAGCAACCTAGTATAAAATTTTCATCCACGACCATCCTAGGACAGCTTAGGGGACATACCATAGATCATCATTTTGCATGAAATTCACAAATTTAAAGCAAGCATGCAAAAATAAAATCAAACCACCCTTAAACTAAATCAAGCATAAACCTAAGTTCCT